>RJWT010055864.1:0-10098 GCA_004365215.1 Cuniculus paca
AGTACCTGGACTACACCGGTAAGAGGTCTCTGACTTCCAAAGGCATCAGTGAGATCAAGGAATCACAGTAACAATGGGACAACTAGGGCACTAATTGTGCTTCTTCTCCCATCTGAATGTGCTTTCACTTTCAGTAGTCAGAAGGAATGCTGAGGGATGGAGACGGGGAGAACAAAAAAGCATAGAAGTGAGGAAACAATTCCAGGATACTTGATATACTTTCAACTGCTACTAAAACTACTGTATCATTTTGACTACTATAAACATCACATAGCACCCAAAAGGAGTGGAAGAAAATGTATTAGGTAAATGACGATTATTTGTAAGGATTATAACATTTATTTTCTACTTTTATAATAAAATATATTCAAGACTGTCCCCTTGCCAGTTCTTGTCTTCACCTCCCTCTCCAACTTCCTTAGTACCAGGGCTGCCCACGACACTTAATTAACATGCAGAGAATCACAGAGCATTGGGCCAGGGCATGAGGTGTGCTGTCACCTTGGTTACAAAGTGATGGGGAAGAACACTCAGCAGAGAAAGAAAAGTTAGGGAGGGGAGACTATCAGGACAAATGAGTCCGCAGTAGCAGGCTGGAGAAACCCAGAGAGCAGGCCTCCTGCCTCTGGGAGAACCCAAGGAGCCCAGGTCTACGTGAAAGATGAGAGAGTATGGTTATCAAGGGCAACATCAGGGCAGGGTGACAGGGCGCTAACCAAACGTTCATCTTAGCATGGAAGTAAAGTGCTCATGGCAGGGAAACAGGCAGACTCTCAGTTCTGTGATGAACAATAGCAAAAGCACTTTTACTTAAAATCCCCACAACATTCAGCATTCTTCCTGGCACGCAGAACCCAGGAGATGGACCTGTGACAATGTGGGCCCAACTAGGCCTGAAATTGGGGGGCTAAGGTCTTCACTGTTATGTGGGATAAAATTCAGAAAGTGGATAAGGCATAGCTGACTGTGCAGAGAGGACGCCGGCAACAGGGACTGTGAGGAGCTGACCGTGGGAGGCTTCTCAGTTTAGGAAACTGAAAAATCTGTTTCTAGATAGGAGGTTAAAGACTTCGTGCTTTTTAGCCTTCAGTCCTGAGGCAGTGGATTGGCTCAGCAGGAATTTCTAGTAGCGTGGTGTGGGTGATTCTACTAAAAGGGACACGTGGCAGGAGGGGAGGGAGGGAAACTCTGCACCCATGACATTGTGACCAAATAAACTTCCTTAGGTGTAGGAAATGCCCAGAAAGTATCAACAGTCAGGAGCTGTGAAGTAAACTTTATTTTAAAAACTTTCTATATGAGAAGAAATATGTCTTCATTGTCAAGTAAAGAAATACAGTCATTTATGACATAACAATGGTGACATATTCTGAAGAATACATCATCAGGTGATTTTGTTGTGTGAGCATCAAAGACATCACCAGGAAACAGATACTTACAGGACCACGGTTATGTATGTGACCCATAATTGACCCAAATGTTATTATGTGTCACCTGAACTCCACTATTCAGAGATAAGCCACAATGAATATTTTGGTGTATTTCTTTCCATTTATTTTCTATAAAAAATAGACAAAATTTGAAACACTGTTGAGATCATTTAAATTTCTACTAAACTTATAAATTACTTATGTGTTAGATAGCCAGGCATGGCAGCACACACAGGTAATCTCAGCTCTCAGGAGACTGAGGCAGGAGGATCACCATAAATTCAAAGCCAGCCTGAGCTAAATAGTGAGTTCAACATATAAAGAATTCTAAAAAGTCAGGCCCTCAAAATTCAAAGATCCAATCTAAAAATGCATATCTAAGATGAAAACACACTTCTCAGCTGAAGAAATACAAATGGCAAATAAATACATGAAAAAGTGTTCAGCATCACCCAGGCATGGTGGTGCACTCCTGTAATCCCAGTGCTCGGGAGGCTGAGGGAGGAGGATTGTTTCGAGTTCTAGACCAGCCTGGGCTACAAAGCGAGCCCAAGGTCAGCCTGAACTGTATAGCAAGACCCTGTCTCAAAAAGACAAAATAAATAAATAAATAAATAAATAAATAAATAAGTAAGTGTTCAGCATCATTGGTCATTAGAGAAATGCAAATTGAAACAACACTGAGATTTTATCTCACTCCAGAAAGAATGGCCAGGATCAAGAAAACCACCAACAATAAATGCTGGAGACGCTGTGGGGAAAAAGGAACCCTTCTCCACTGTTGGTGGGAGTATAGACTGGTGCAACCACTGTGGAGGTCAGTCTGGAGGTTTCTCAAAAAGTTAGGATTGGAAGGTCCATTTGACCCAGCTATTCCACTTCTGGGAATATTCCCACAAGAATTGAAAACATCATACCACAGTGATATATGTGCACCCATGTTTATAGCAGCACAATTTGTAATAGCCAAATGCCCGTCAACTGAGGAATGGATAAAAAAGATGTGGTACTTCTATACAATGGAGTACTACTGAGCTATAAAGAAGGATCACCTTGAGGCTTTTATAGGTAAATGGATGTACCTTGAGAACATACTCATAAGTGAAATAAATCAAACTCACATGTGTAAACACCGTATCGTCTCCCTAGTGCAAGAAACTGAAAGAGTCAATAACATACAAAATCCTCAATAAATTCAGTGAAAAGGTAAGAAACTGCTTAAAGGAAAAAACAATTCAGGGAAAAGGATAAAAGAAGGAAGGGAAAAGAAAAAAGATATAAATTTGTATATATATATACACTTAAGATAGCTAAGATGATTGCACTACTAATTCTAGTAGTTCTTAGAACAAAACAGTTAACATTAATAGGATTAGACCAATTTTGTATGTCTGTATCTGGTAATCTGAGTAACTCTTTTGAAAAGAGCTATACAAAATAGCAACCTTTTGGTATCTTCCTACCTCCTTGTTTAGAAAGCCTATATTGTTATTGTTTTGGGCTCTTTATTACTGCTATTTATTTATCTTTATTGTTGCTTGTTTTCCTTGCGCTTTCTTCTGCTAGTCCCTCTAACACAGAAAGGAAAGATGAACATGTATAGGCTTATACATGTCTAGAACTACTCCTAAATAGTTTACAAGAACTGATTTTATTAAGTATCAAAATATGAACAGCTACTTTGAAGAAAACAAGACATTATGGTAGCCATTGCTGATTTCTTATCATCATGTTCTGAATTCCAATAATGTTTTTATTCTTTGATTTCATTGGTTTAAGTCTGTTTTCTACTATTTGATTGCAATATGTGAGACGGTATGAACAGCTATTTTGAAGAAAACAAAGGACATTATGGTAGCCATTATAGATTTCTTATTGTCTGGTTTGAAGGCCTGTATTGCTTTCATTATTTTGTTTTGATTGGTTTTATATTATTTTGTTTTGTTTGAATTTATTGTATGTGAAGGTATGAACAACCATTTCGAAGAAAACAAGAGACACTATGGTAGCCACTGTTGATTTCCTGTTGTTTTGTTTTGAAGTCCTGTATTGCTTGTATTGTTCTGTTCCAACCTGCTTTGTTGTGTTTTACTCTGCTTTGTTTTGTTTTGTTCTATTCTCTTTAAAATAAAAAAAATAGTGAGCTCAAGGCCAACCTGAACAACAGAGCAAGACCTTCTCTCAAACAAACAAAAGTATGTTACACAATAGATATTTTCCATATCCTGAAAAAATTTTTATATATACAAATGACATTTTATTGGAGACAAAAATACTTTATTGAATGAATATATACAATTTTGTTGCAACAGTAAGTGGATTTCTAATTATATTGGTATTATAAATAATAATGAGAAAATCTAAGTTTCAAGTCCATGTTTATTCTCCAATAATTTCTATAGGATTAATTCCTAGAAGCAAATTTACTAAGTTTTGCATGTTTTCTATAATTTCCCTGTGTAGCTCCATGACTTTACCTCACTCTCTTGCCAAACTTGAAAATTTTAAAAGAAAACAAAACATTAAATTAACAGCTGAAATAGTATCAGAATGCTTTTCTGTTGTAATGGCAGATAAAATAAAAACACAAAAGATTATGATTATCAGATTTTACAAGCGAAAACTCTCAAGGATACGGCCCAATATTTATAGTCACAGGCCACAAGGCTGAAGTAAAGATCAAAATGAGGCCACCTAACATCAGCCAAGGTGAGTAATGTGAGCCAAACCAGCTATGTACCACCTCAGGCCATAACAACAGAAATAGGGGTCCAGAATAGAAGGGTGGCCCCTGTGAGGCCAAACCTGCTCACAGCACTTGGCCCCATACTTTAAAGGGAACACTATCAAATGGTACATTGTCTAGAAATGAAGTCAGAATAATGAAGAAATTGCAGAACTAGTGTTTTCTCATTTCTTGTTCATCCAGGTATACGTTATGTGATGCAGGCCCCTGCTTAAGGCTGACAGATTCAGGGATGGGCCTTTGATCCCAAGGTGGGTCTTCAGAGTCTCACCAGGAAGTTAACATTTGGAAGTGGGAGGCACAGAGATGACAGTAGTCAGTGAGTGATGGGAATGGAAGGAATGTAGTAAGTGGATCACAGATGACTGATTTCCTGGTAACAGCTTTCCTAAGATGTAGATGGTTAGCCCTTCCCTGACTTCTGTGAGGCATCTTAGGTAGTACTAACTAGAGCCTGTTTCTCTACCTTGCAACTGGAAAGAAACGGCAATCACTAATATAATATAAGAAATGTTGAAACCATCATACTGTTTATTCTGGAAAAGATTCAGAAGGAACACGAGAGTTGTAGGAAATAAAGGACTGGTGATGAAGAAACTGAGTCAGACTTGTTTCATCATAACAGAAAATATCACTCCCCACCAAATTTCTTAGTTGCCAAGGCAGTAGTTCCTGCTCCAGTTCTGGTTGCTTTTGGTCTCTTAGAAATGGCTGATCACTGTGATGTACAGCTGGTCCTAATGATGCACATTGTATAAACCAATCCCCAATTGATATTCTATTCTGCTCTGTACTTCTTACTTGCTTATCCAATATAAGCCCTAGACCACCAGAGATTGGGACTAGATATTTTGCAAGTGATTTTGATCAGTGCCCATCAACATGAATAAACCTGCCTCCAAATTCTGTGTGTCATTTCAGTGTTCCTGCTTGCCATTGCATCTGGTGCTTTGGAAAGGAAGACTGACCATGCTGACCTTTTGGTCACTAGTCATGGCCATTGCAGTTGGAGCAAGGATCTCTCTAGGTCCTGAAGAGAAGATGCACCCTTGAGATTTCTGAAGTCCCCTCAGAAGTCTGGAGGAGGATTCCTAGCTCCCTGCCTGAGTGGCTTACATCAGATCCAATAGGGAGGAGGACACGATATGTCTGTCTGTCTATCTGCCTGCCTGCCTGATTCTGGGAAGACACCTGGGAACACCCCAGTTAGTCAACTGGTCCTGCTCAGTGGCAGTAGAAGGAGGGCTTGGTCATCTCTTGTTAGTTAAGACCACCTTCAAGGGAAGGGGTATAAGAATGTTTAACCTCTGAGTGACTGCTGAATGAATGTGTGAGTGAGTGGAATGGACAGCATGAGCAACAGGCTGCTATGTCTGTGCACCAACACTTGGAAGGACTGGTCATGGAGGCTGATTGGGCCCTCATCTGTGGTTCTGTGGCAATAGACATATGACATAACAGAGACCTCGCACTCTCCTTGGCTAAGTTGCACTTAAGTCCCTACAAGTGGTGCATCCAGGCAGGCATCTGAATGGTCTCTTTCTCAGAGGTACCATCCCTTTGCCTGTTGTGCCATCATTCAAGGGTACACAACATACACTGTAGGGAAATAGAATGAGATCTAAGTAGTTAAAACTCACAGTCCCTGACTGCAGGAAAAGGGGCTTTTACGGAGTTAAGAATAAAACAAAACCATTCCCTGCATCTCAAAGAAAAAATAAAAGGAAAAAGAGGTCCATTGTTCCTGAGAATTTCACGTTGGTACCCTCATGGCTGCTGTAGTTGCTGCCAACACCTATACCTTTATTCCACACTCACAACTTGTCTACTTCTAGCCAAATGAACTGGCTCCAGCTAGCCATTGCCTGCATTCACACACAGAGGTGTTCCCTCCAGAACTTTCAGCTTAAACACCTATCCTGGTCAGATGGTATCATCTAATGTCCACCTGAGATGACTGTCAACAATTCCTTCTGAGTTCCACATTTTGACTGAGGAAAATTAAACTGTCAGCCAGACAAATGAGTTGCACCCTGTTGGGCCTGAACAGATAGGACAGATCAAGCTCTATTAGATTGGGTCCCCAAAAGCCTGTGATCATTGCAAAAGTTGGGGGCAAACCTATGACTATTCTGATAGACAATGGAACAGACCTCTCTGACTTCAAAAGTTCTATCAAAATGTTGCCATCACTGGGGCACCTGGGACTTTTACCTCTCATGTTTTCTGCCAGGTACAAACTTACAGCCTGGGCGGACATCTCTTTAGCACCAAGCCAGGTAACCTCACTCTAGTTTAACCCTGCACATTCAAGTTTGACTGGTCCCCAAGAGAAATATGACACCTACATCAGCCTGAGACAGAACACCACAGTCCTGAAGCTCTTAAAACTCTCCTTCCAGAAGTATAAACTAAAAACTTGCCTCTGGGCCTAGAATCAGATGTCACGAAAAGCACCAACAGGCCTCCAGTCACACATCAGCCTGATAGACTATTAATCATCTTGTGCCAAATCTTCATACTGTCAACATACAGAAAAGGTGCCTTCCTCTGCTTGCAAGTTGCTCCCATAAATCCGTTCAACTGGGAAAATCCTGAGATTAAAAAGCCAGCTCACTTGGACTCCATTGCCATAAGGGATTAAACACTCTTCTGCTTTGGCTCCACACCTGTGTACCCACCTGCCAGCACGGGACAACTGTCAGCAACTCCTTTGTCTCTGTTTAATACTGAGGAATGCTCCCATACTTTAGATGGGGCTCAAGCCTGGTTAAAGTAAAAAGTCCCTGCCACTGTGGTTGATCCTTATGCTTGGGTGAACACAGTCCTCCCCCAGTGAATCCAAACTGGGAGTGTAATGCAACACAGGCCCATGAAGCCTTTGATCAGTACTGCACTGCTCTTCTGGCAGACCTCAAAGAGGGAGACAAGAAGCCAATAAACGTGTCTAAATTTACTGAAGTTACTCACTGGGGCCCCCACTGAAAAACTTCTGCCAAAGCACATCCTGTGAGATTGATGGACACTTTATCAAACATGAATTCCTGTACATGATTGAATGCTCTCACCTGGGATGTGACCAGCCTCCCTCACACTTGGATACACTGTCCTAGACTTGATATTGATTCTGACTGTACCCTGGGAGGAAGAATAACACCCCTACATCAACCTGAAATGCTTGATAATCATAGCCCTGAAATTTTGAGAAAATCATTTCCAGAAGTACAAAGGACTCACCCCCAATGCTTGTTATCAATCATGTCCCTTGGTGATTGAGCTCTGTCCCAAGGCAACCCCCACCTGCATCAAACAGTGAACTCCTCCTACCTGTAAAACCAGTTCCAGATCTTCTAGCTGCCCATGCTGCAGTGATTGCCCTCCTTCTATGTTGCCTCAGTCTTCTGCCACCCATAGCCTGCTGGTACACCTGCCTGGACCTAAAGAATGCCTTCTTCTGCATTTGAAGGGCTCCTGTCAGTCAGCTGTCTTTGCAATTGACCTGGACTCAACTTTCCAGAGGCTCAAAAACTTGTTCCCTCTTTAAAAAGCATTTATGATTAGTAACACTTCCAAGCTGCCTACTAAAAAGGTACAAAAGCTCTGCTACATCATCTGGCAGAACTGGATACTAATAAACAAACAAACAAACAAACAAACAAAAAACTCCACAAATTTTCTTAAGAGTTGTTGGCTTCTGTAAAATCTGAATCCTTGAGTTCACAAAAATAATAATGCTTACTCAGACTGTCAGCCCCTGGGGGTGCCTTCCTGTGCAAATACTTGGATTTGGTCACTAAGGGCTGCCTCACCTTAGACTGAAAACTAACTGTCCAGGTGTCACAGCCACATGCTGTACTGGGATTAACTGTTCTTGAAAACAGACCCACTGACAGATGCTGAGAACACCCTGTTTACAGGTGGAAATAGCTCTGTTAGGAATGAAGTCTGACAAGCTAGATATACTGTGGTCATCATAGACAAAACTATTTTGGCCAAAACTCTCCTGCAGGGATGATCTGCACAGTCACCAATGAAACAAAATAATCAATTTCAGAGGCCTAAGGTCCCTCTGGGGATCCAATTGTCTGAAACACCAATCCCAGCCACTAGACCTGCCCCCATCATATGTTCTGCAAGCTGAAGTCAATGCACTGGCATGCAAAGCCCTTCAGCCAGCTTGAGCTTCAGCGTCTGTGTCACCGACCCTGACCTCCCATTCTCCATCCATGCTAAAAAGACAATTAAAATTTGTAGGGTCCTGCTTTAAAATATCACCCCGAGAGATGGCCTTCCTTTGATCATTGGCAGTGATAATGGGCTTGCGTTTGTAGCAGAGGTAACTCAAAAACTAGATTAAATTAAAACTCCCTATAGCTTGTAATCAGTTCCTTGCTTCCCTGCCCTTCTGCTAGATGTGGCTTTTGTTAATTGACCTGGATTCTGCTTACCCCAGTCCTTGCTTCCCAAAACCCTGCTAGCTGTGTTTTTTGACTTAAATTCTATGAACATTTGTTCCAAGAGAATAGAACAATCAATCAAACACTTGACCAAGATTTGATGAATGTCCAAGGCACACTGGACACTCTCCTAGATCAGATGAACTCCCTCACTGCCTTGCCAGAGTGATGTTACAGAACAGACAAGCCTAAATTCTAGTTGGGCCTTGTCTCAGAATATCACATATAACATGCCCAGCAATGCTTAGCTAGGGAAACTAAAAGAAGGGAAAAATGTAACAGAAAGTGGTCCCCCCAGCCAGTACACTTCAGTTTCTTAGTTGCCCAGATAATATTTCCTGTTCCAGTTTAATTGCTCTGATCTTTTGGAAATGGCTGGTCACTGTGATATATAGCTGGTCACTATGATGTATATTGTATAAAGCAATCCCCAGTTGACAAGCCATTCTGCCTCTGTACTTCCTGCTTGCTTATCTAATATAAGCCCTAGACGACCAGATATCAGGGTCTGGCATTTTTGGGAATGATCCTGATCAGTGCCCATCAACATAAATAAATCTGCCTCCAAATCCTGGGTGTCATTTTGGTGTTTCTACTTGCTGTTGCACTATGAGGCTTCAAATAGCTGAACTAGAAAGGGTCAGGGACCATGGGATCCCCAGAAAGATGGGAAGTGCTGACTTGGGAAACACTAAGTCCCTGGCCACTTGCAAATGTGCATATGTTTTTGCACAACCTCATGACAGACTGTAGTAGAGATAGTCAAGCATTAAACATGACAGGTTTCAGAGCATTCCTCTGATCTGGACCTCCCACCATGGTCATGCCTTTCCCTCTTAGTGAAGCCACCCAGTCTCTTGGAAGGCAGTGTCTAGGATTTTGTGCCCCTGGTGTATGAAAACAAAGACCTAACACACATTCAGAAGTCCCTTGGTTCAAGGCTTCAGGAAGACAGCAAGATGTTTATTAAATAGTTTTAACCATTCTGTCATTCTTGATTAAATTAAACACAGTCAGGATGATTTTATAGTTCAGAGAAATAAGCCAAATGGGAGGGAAGGCAGAGGCAGGTCCTGCTCAGTGCCCATTCCAACAGACAAAGGGAGATGCTGCTCGCTGGTAACCAGCTCAGAGGGAAGGCAAAGGCAGGCCCTGCTCCACATGCATTCCAGCAGCCCTCGAGATGCTTCTGCCCCAGGTAACCAGCAAGGGCTGGGAAAAGCAGAAGTGGACCCTGCACCAGAGCACCCAGTGGCCACCATTGAATACCTCTAGTCAGCATTGGCCAGAAAAACCAAACAGTCACACTCCAGAGAAATTGTAGCCAATGTGGAAGGTTCCCAAAACCCCACTACCCACTTGATTGGAAGAACCCAGGAAAATGTTAAGATGAAGAAATAAAAGGCAGTCCCTGGACTCCAACCCAAGCAGAGCAAGTCCAGGAGATGAAAACATGGAAGAGATC
>RJWT010055865.1:0-10106 GCA_004365215.1 Cuniculus paca
CTGTGTAAGAACATAGTAAAATATTGACAAGGGCCTCAGAAGAGGTATTGTAGTGGTAATTTTCATTATGTATTGAGTCCATTAGAATTGACAGCATCACAATGAAGCATTGTAAATTGTTTTATCATTTGTTTATGAGTCCTTATTTTTTGGTATTAGGTCTAGCCTGAGTTTTTCTTCACAAAATTTGAAACTGAAATACTTATTTTTGTTATTATACAATACATAGGCTTTTATTAACTAAGTAGATAGTTAATAGAAATCTGTGCATGATCATTTTCTTTAAATATTATTCCACTTCTCATAACTGCTTTAGTTATTTTAATGGAGTGCAATTGCATAGTTTCAGAATTTACTGTATCACTGATTCCAAATAAAGACAGTAGAGTATTTAATTCTACCTCGAACAAAATGTCAAAATAACATGTAGTTTCTCATTACTGAATTTTACAGTCTCTCTTTCTTTTATTTTATTTATTTTTTTTTTTGCTACTGGGAATTTTGTTACCATCGATGAAATCCAACCTTCATGTTGTGCTGTATAGGATAGATACTGTAAATTTCTGGTCTTGCTTTTCCATTGATCTGGATTGCCATATGGGAATCCTGTTCAGCTGATCTTTATTTCCTGAGTCAGAAATTCTGTTTTACCCATCTTTGGGGCTTACAGCAGCTATTCTCAACAGGCCATCAGGTATTGCACATGAAAGAGAAGGTTCAAAGGCATAGAAAGAAGGTTCAGGGATGAAATGTTTACATTGCATTTAAAAAATTTTTATAAACATTTTCTGAGCTGATGAATCAGCTTGAAAACTAAATAAATCTAAGATCTTTCATGTGCCACAGTAAGATAAGTAACATTCAAATACACATACTTTTAAGGCATGATAAATTTTGATAACAGAGATAGCATATGATTGTATAGGACTTGTTGTTTTATGTAATAAGCATAATTAAGATTGTGATTTTTTGTAAGCTTTTGGAATACTTTTCAACATTAAAGATTTTCCTATTTTTGTTGTTTTATAGTGATAATTAGTATTGAATGAAGGCTAAGTGAAGCATACCCTTAAAATGCTAACTTAGCACATCATTAGAAATTTTTAACTAAATAAGTATTTTGTCAGTTTTGGTGCTATTTATGTGGTTAATTACATATATTACACTGTAATAAAAATGTTGATCTTTAGCAAAATAGTGAAAGTATTAATATAAAAATCCAAGTGTTACAAGATTATTTCTTATTATATAAGTGTACCTGCAGTCCTATGTATATCATGATATAATTCATGATAGTCAAGATATAGAACTAGCTTAGTTGTCCATCAACAGATGAATAGATAAATAAAATGTGGCATATTACACTTTGTAGTATTATTCATCTATAAAAAGAATAAAGTGTTATCATTTGCTGGAAAATGAATGGATCTGAGATCATGTTGAGAGAAATAAGTCAGACCAAAAAAGACAAATATCACATGTTTCAAAATATGAAATCTAAAAAGATAATACAATAGTGGTCAAGAGGAAGGCAATAAAGGGGAGAGAGAGGGAAGTGTACGGGAGAGCAAAACGGGGTTGTGTATGATCAAAATATATGTATTGAAGCCCAATATTCTATAAAATTAATAGGAACTATTAAAATGGGAAAGATAAAAAATAAAATATTTTCACTGAAAAAAATCTTTTATCATAGTGTATTGTAGTGTGGTACTTTATCATGTGTTAGTGAATCCTTTGAATAAAATTTGGTTCTTTATGACTGACACATGTACACGTGTCTGCATTATAAATGATAGATGGACAACTTTGCTACTTCTCAGATATGGGTATAAAGAAAATATCCAATACAGAGTGTAAAATTTGGTAAATGTTTTGTGTTTTTATAAGTATGAAAATATTTGTGAAACTTTTTAAAAATATGATATATTATAATCCAAATATTGTAATCCCTTTTTTGAAACACCTCATAGTTCAGAAAATTTATATTTCTAATCCATTGAAACATTATTGGAATCCTAGCAAGTTAATTTCAATCTGTTACCTCCAGTGCCACCCACAGTGAGAATAAAGATACTAAGACATATTCATAGTTATGGGTAACCAAGAAGTCCTGAGTTTGAGCCAGCTGAGGATTCATGGGACAAAGGCTTTGCCCCAGGGCCTAACCTAGGATTTATTAATTCATGAAGAAGGGAGTGGCTTGAGGACTAGAATGGCGGGAATTTTGTGAGTAATGTGAGCTGAGCTAGCTAGGTGGCCAAAAACACCCCTGCAATATATAAAGAGAAAGGTGTGCAGAAAGGTCAATATGTATAACACAATCGAGGTAGCATTTGAAGGTTTAGGAGACTGTTGCTTCAGTTTCTGATATTTAAACTTTTGTGCCTTGAGAAGTCATAGCCTCTCATCTTGAGGCTCAAAACCAGTTGACATTCCTGGAGTTATGTGGCTCTGCCATTCTGCTGGACTCACCTGTTTGTAGGGAAATATGAAACGAGGAAACAGGAGAATGTTTACTGGCTTCAAAGATTACACATCAGTACCTCAGCTAACCCTATTTACATTGCTTAGAGTCAAGTGAAGGGAGCAGGAAATAGCTTAACCAGCTCTGTACATAACCAGAGATAGGGCCAGGTTTAACTAATGTGGAGGTGATTGTTCTGCTCTCAAGAAGAGCTGTCCAAGTGATTGTCTACAATCAAAGTAAACATTAGTGTTTTATACCATATACAGCTGTTGCTTATTAAACAGATTTTTGATGTTATGTTAAGCAGTAACAAAATCCATGCTTCTGGGAAGTTTATATACATTAAAAGACTTTTTGACAAGACTAAGTCCATCTTCTGTGTGGAGTTGTGGGAGAATTTACAAAAATAGTATACATGCTTAGCAGTTGATTTATCAAAACTTTTGACTTGATTTTCCTTTTATGGGTTTCTTTTCCACTTTTGCCCTGTCTTTTGTCTTTCTACATGTATGTGTGTGATTTGCTTGTAAAGTTTTGCATAATGTAAATGTATCCTCTAGCCACAGTCAAAGTCATTATTTAGAGATACATTATTTGCCTCTAGGGAGTAAGTTTATGATACTGCTGGTTTCATAACGTAGTTTGTGTTCCCTCGCTTCTACCTACATAGGTGATTGTGATGCTGATACACCCAGGGTCATTTAAATGATATTCATGCCAATCTCCAAATTTGAAAAGCATAATGAAGTTACCAACATGTAAAAAACTCCTCATGATTATTTTAATCATGAGATTAAAACATTGTTTAATTAATTGTATAATTTTGTTTTAAAATCCAAGTTCTTTTCTTATTTTTTAGTGGAATGTCTAAGGTTTCTGGAGTTTCTTGTAATACTGTAATATCTGGAAATTTACTGGTTATTTGGTTTCATCCGCATGCTGCTGTTCTTTGAGGTCTCAGAAGATGGTAAGATTTTAATGTATGTCCTAGGAAGGATATAATCCATTGATACAGATTACTTTCCAGTAAACTTTGAGGTATTTGGTGTCGTATACTATGTTTTATGTGTCCAAGTCAAAAAGTACAATTAAGAGGCAGTGAGCTAAGTGTGTGGTTGGTCTTGTTAGGAGCAGCATCAGAAGAGGATACGTTTTATTTTTCTTCCTCTCCCATTCTCTATGCTTCCTTCACTACTCACCGCAGCCCCTTCCATCCCTCCTTTGTTCTCCTCGCCTTCTGTTACATCATCAATTTGATATTATGTGCTGAGTATGTGTAAGACACTATGACAATTGCTACAGTTCATGATTACTTTAATCTTCACCACAAATCTATGCCACATGTGATTTCACTGATTTTGAAGATGAAATAATAAGTGTATAATAAACATCAAAGCAACTCTCCCGTTGCACACACCTTATAAGCAGCAAAATCCAAACCAAAACCTAAAACTAATCCCTGTTTCTGCCATCATAAGCATTTCTGATGTCAGTCATGGAATCACAAACTAGACTTTCACCTAGTTTTTTTAATTTCTATCGCCAAACATGTTTGCCTTTAGATTTTACTTCATTTTTTTTCTTACATATCACACTGCCTGATATGTAATACTAAATAACAGTTTAAATAAATGAATAAATGAATAAATGAATGAAAGGCCCTGATACAGTCAATTGTTGCCAATAGCTTGTATTTATTTATTAGGAATTGAACTCTTCCTTATTAATTCTGTGTATGCTTTATCACTGAGCTACCCCCAGACTTCATTCAGTATTTTAAATTGCAAACAATACGTATTTTTCCTGGTCAGTGTGTAGAATGAGCAGTGGGGTCTAATGAATAGACAGTATTAGCCCATCTTTAAGTGCATACTTAATTAGCATGTAATACTTCTGGTTTTGTAGTGTACATCCCCTATGTTTATGTTACATTATTCCAAAATGCTAGTGGCTGCAAAAGATCTGGACCTTCTACCTTAAAAGTTCCTAGGCTAGAGAACAATAACTGATGACTCTGAAGAAGTAAAACATCTTGAAACCACCCCCCTCTAAGCAGCTTCATCTTTCAGAAATCTCTGTATTATGGAAGTGTTCCGTTCTGATTTTAGAAAGAAAATATGGTGGAGACAGCACCTGGCCTGATTTTTGAGTAATATACAGGTGTCCATTAGGCTTGTCTATGTAAATATCCAAACTTACAATGACACACACATGCTGATATAAACTTACATATGCTTAAATATGTGTCTGTAGATGTGTGTGTGTATGTTGTGTGTGTGCGTGTGAATATATAGGCATGGTGGGATTAACTTACATTCACAGTCAGCTCTCTGTATCTGAAGTTTCCACATGTAAGGATTCAAGAAATCTTGTGCCAAAAGTGTAATAAGGCCTATGAGTGTAGCATCCATGTTGAAACCATTTAACTTTTTTCCATGCTGTTACATCCTAAATAATACAGTGCAATAACTAGATAACATTTATATTATATGAGCTGTTATTGGTAACTCAGAGGTTATTTAGTATTTACAGTAGGGCATGCGTAAATTGTGCGCAAACACTATGCTATTTTTTTATCACGTACTTGGCCAACCATGATTTTGGTATCCTGGAAGAGGAGGGATTCCTGGAATCAATCTCCCATAGATTGCAAGGCTTGACTTTCTTTTTCATGAAATGTGAACAAATGACAGAGGTTATAAGGTATCTTCTCCCTTCATTGATGCTATTTGAATATTTTGACTTACATATTGGATTTAATAACTGAAACTACTTACAGTCATTATTAAACAGTATAGTAATCTGAAAAGTTCTTAAGCATGTTATATAAATATAAATATTACTTCACTTGAAGTGAAGTAATTTTGGAATTTAGAAAAACCTGATCTTGAAGGAACACAGTGAATTTTGCAGCAAATCTAAACTCAGGATGTTGGAAGCCTTATGGTATTCAGTGTACAACTCTCTTAACTTGGATGAATAAAAACTACGTGTGGGAGGATATCACACATCATACACTTTTACTTGTGTCATCTTGAATGATAACCAAGATAACCCTCTAGTTAATCTTCTAAGTAGATTGTTTATGTTCTCCTAAATCTTGCTTCCCAAAGCCAGCCATCCATTCCATCCATCCATTCATCCATCCATCCATCCATTGTGTTTATGTGCTTAAAGATATTTTGCCATGTGACTACCTGTAATTATAATTTTACTGTGAGTAAAAAGAATTTAAAATCCTGATTTTTCCTATCAGGTATGAAAATTTTTTTGTGTAGAACTTCATACAACTAGGCATTTGATAAATATTTGCTGATGAGTAAAACTTAGTTTAAAATGCTCTGAGGAAATCCAGAATTTTTAAAGAGTAAAATGTAGTACCACATTTAAAAGAATCTTCCAGTAGTATGAAATGGCTTCTTTTCTGTAGCAGCTTCATTCTTATGTTGCTTCTTATCCTTTCCATTATTAAGACATAAATCAAAATACTTTGTGCTTCTTTTCTATAAAATATGTCAGATCTTGGGCTAATAGAAACTTTTGTTTTTGCCTTAGTTATGTTGGTGACATCACATCTTCTAGGCTTATTTATTTTTTCCAATGAGGAATATAAGAAGGAAAGTGAATATACAGTATGTTGGAATTATAGTGCAAGAAGCCTTAGGTGTATCATCTCCCACTTCTAAAGGCACTCACAAAAGAGGTCTTCCAGAACTGCTTCTGAAAGTGGCAGGAATGATGAGAGAAGTGTGTTGAAAGCAAGAGGGAGCATTTTCGGGGGTATTAATTGCACTGTGTCTTTTAGTGTAATAATTTTTTTTAAAAAAAATTTAAACATTCACTATATATTTTATCACACTGCTATATCATCTTTTTCTGTGAAAATATGGTAGCTTTTACCTATTCACATTTACCATGGAGTATACTACTGCACTGGCTAAACTTCATTACCTTCCCCTTAACTGTATTTTGCTTTGTGATGTTCTATAATTGCTTTTTTTTCGGCCATTAACAAGAAACTAAGCTTTGGCAAAGCATGAACTATCCAATATTTTTTTCCATCCAGTAATTATTTTACTTGTAAAAGCGTATAAGACACTTAATAATTTTTTAAAATGTCTTTCGTGGATGTGAATTATATTTCTTGGTTTCAGTAAAATATGGTAGAAAATTAGGAAGAAAACCTAATATTTTCAGGAGAAATTAAAAGTTTTTGCAAACTTCTCTTCAGAACACACCATAAAAATTTTGCTGCTAAAAACACGACACAAGTCTGTATTTAATTGGATTCCAAAAAGCATATTATTTTGTTCACATACCTATGATGTTTATTTTTCCTCATATTTTTGAGATTTGCTGTTCTTTTATTGTTAAAGAAATGGAATTAGGAAAAAATGTTTTTGTACAAACTATTTGTTATTCTATTGCTATATAATAAAACAAAATTTATAGTTAAATGCTAATAATTGCATAACACTGATATGAAAATGTTGCAGAATGTTTAAATTTCTGCCATCTGGAATTTTAATTATAATATATTTTGGAGTTTGATCCTTAATGTGTGAGGTAGGTATTTTTGTGAGCAAAATAGTAATATAGAAGTAAAATATATATATAGACTATAGAAGTAAAAAAATAATATAGAAGTAAAAAAATTCATAAATCATGTTCTACAGAAAAAATACAAAGGCATCAGAATATTTGAGGATACTGGAAATTTATTAGTATTTTTTAAAATTTCTGCCATTGAATTTCACTTTCATTTAACTTTCAAGTAGGAAATATTTGCATTGCTATACTAGGTTACTATAAGCTTTATTTCTACATTTTATCATAATGCACAGGGACTACAAATAAACTCTGGTATGTTAAACCTAATAGCAATTAAACTAGAAGTATTTGTGTTTCATCATTGTGAACTTCGCAGAAATGTTTCCATGACAACCTCCATGCTAGTTAAGACAACCAGAGGTGATCAACAGTTTACAATTTTTTCTTTCTTGTAAGAATGGAATTTGTGTTGACAGTTTTGGCCTTTAATGGTACTTTAGTTCCATGTGAAAGTATTTGTTTACCAGATCATATGCTGTTATCTGTCAGGCTGAGGTAGAGTGACTGCTTTTGATAAAAGAGTGCATTAAAACTCTTAGTCTGTGAGGCTCTTTAATTATCACCAGCAGTATGGAAAAGGTCATTTGTTTTGGTACCCTCCAGAGTACACTTAAGCATGACCAAGTAGGAAAACTGGGGAGGGGTATCTTGATAATTTTTGACTGTCTAAAAGTGGAAATTCCTTTTAAATTCTTAAAGTTCCTCTTGTGTGCATATGTGCTTGCACACACACACACACACACTTTGAAAATGGCATATAAATGACCTCTTTGCAAAAGGTTATTGGGGCAATGTTAATGATATTTCTCACTTCACTTGTTTCCCTAGACTATTGTAGCTATAACAGTAGAGTCTGCATTCAAGGATGTACAAAGAGAAATGTACAAAAAGAGAAAGGCTAATTTTACAGTTTTAAACAAGAATTGCTGGATTCCACTACTGATCATGGAACTGAGGACTTTCCCTACCTACTTTTAAATAGAAGCACACTAAAACATCTACTCTGAGATTCTCAAAATAAACATCTATATACATATTCTTATAAAGAACCTGAAAGTCTTCTTTATCCTCTTCTGTAACCATCTCCATAGTCACATGTCAGCATTGTTTAATACCTGCAGACTAGAAACTAGGTGAAAAGGCATGTTATATATATTTTTTTGCATTACTTAAATGGAAAAAATATAAGCTCATTACTTTCTAAAATAAAGCTTGACAATTTTCTTGCCTAGTATCATTATGTAATCAGTAGACTTTATTGTATACCTTTTTGGAAAAGGGAAAAGTTTAGTTTTTACCAACTGTATTAACCTGTATCTTGGCCAAATTTATCTGTATGTTTCTTAGCATTACCTATTAAAACAATTGTAATCATAAAGTTGACTTTTTAAGAAATTAACCTGTTTTTTTTTTGTTTGAACAACATCATGTTGATTTTCATACATTTTATTCCTTTGGTCTTTTTCTTGACATCATTTTTACCTACCTGGTTGCATAAGCCAGAAACTCCTGGAAATGTCCTTGAACAGCTCCTCATCCATTTGTGCATTTGGTTCTTCTCCTGTACTCCCGCTGCTAAGTATACAACAGAGAACAAAATACAAAACCTCTCTCTCATTTGTAGACCATTTCTCATGAGAGGAAGCCATCAATAAAATAAACAATTAAAGATGTAGAATACGAAATGACAATTAGTACCATAGGACATAGTAAAGTAGTAATGAGGAATAGTGTTTGTGTGTGCAAGAGATGAGGCAGGGTTTGCCATTTAAATAGGATAGTAGAGAAGACCATATGGAAAAGACATATGTGTCTAATAGATCTTTAGCAGATATTTAAAAATTTCATTTTTTGAGCAATTGTATTTCCTCCAAATTTGATTTCTTTATGGTCTTTCTCATCTCAGAGAAAGGAAATTGTATCCTTCCAGTGTTCAAGTGAAAAAAAAAAAACAACAAAAACCCTGTGTTAACCTTAACTCTATTAACATGGTCAAAGAGAACGCTATGCATATTAGTGAAAGGCAAGCATGCTAAGACAGAGACCAGCAGTGTCATGAAGTAGCATGTCATTGGTAAGTTGTGAGCAATGGTGAGCAACGCAGTGGAGCTGGTGCAGATAAGGAAGGGCAAAGAGTGGTAGGAGATAGAATTAAGGTGGAAGGTTATATGTAGGTGAGTAGGTGATTTACCTGTTGTGTTATTGTCTGTTATCATAACAAATATTTGAGAGAATCAATTTGTAAAATGAAAAGATGTATTTTAGCTCAAAATTTTTCAAGTTTCAGCCCATTCTCAGTTGGGCTTAGTGCTTTGGGACAGACAACACATTATTGTGGGAGCTGATAATGGTGCAAAACTGTTTATCTTGTGTTCAGAAAGTAAAAAAAAGAGGGAAAAGAAAGGGGCTGGAGTGGTCCCACTATTCCTTTTGACGGCTCCTCCCTACTGACCTAAAGATCTCCAACTAGGTACTACCTTTTAAAGGTTCCAACAACTCCCAATAGCACAGTGGGCTGGGGACCAAGTTTTTAACTTATGGATCTTTGAAAAACTCTTGTCCAAATCATCGTACCTCTTAACAGTATCACTGGCTGCTGTTTTGGAAAGTAGGCTGTACCAAGGGAGCGATGAAGAAATGGAAGTGAATGGGGATACCACCAGCTAGGAATTTATTGTAAGAACCCAAATAAAAGATAATAATATTTTAATAAGAGTACTAGTAGTGGAGGTTATAAGAAGTGATCACAATGTGGCTTTATTTTGAAGGCTTAGTCCATAAGTTTTCCAGATTTGAATGTGGTATCTGACACAAACAAGAATTAGGGGTGACTCAGTTTATGATCGGAAAACTGGCAAGATATTTCCTTTTTTGGGAGATGGGGAAAATGAAGGACAGTTTTTTGAGGAACATGAAAAATTCAATTTTGGATACATTGAGATATCTGTTAGACATCTAATTAAAGGTATTAAGTCGGAAATTTGATACAAGAATTAGGAGTTTGGAGCAGCATTGCGAGCCAGAG
>RJWT010055866.1:0-10102 GCA_004365215.1 Cuniculus paca
AGGTACAGAGCCCAGGAAACTCCATTCTACATCATGTGGCCCCCAGAATCCACTCCAGTCTTCTCCTCTCCTCAACTACCTTCATTCAGTGAAGAATCTGGTCCACTGGGAATTACATTTCCCAGACTCCTGTGCAACCAGGTTCTGGATACAAATTTGGTTTCTTCATTTAGCTTCATTTGCACAAGATTGGGAAGTGAAATGTGGGGATTTTCCTGGCCAAATATGCTCTTGAGAAATGGAGTTTTTTTCCAGCAGTGTCGTGTGTCACCTCACTAAGTTCCTGGGTATCAGCAGGCAGTGATGTGGCTGTGGCTATAACCTACTCTCTTGCTGCTAGCTGGTCACCATCTTTGTGGGAGGAGAAGCAGTTGGCTATGGCTGGGACAGCAGCTGCTGTCTGGAGTTCTCATCCTCCACAGGTCTCAGGGTGGCCTTTCTGAGTGAGACCCAAGCAGAAACTTTATTGGGAGCCAGTTAGGTAGGGTTATTCTGGAAGCCGTTTCCAGAGGCCCAACCCACAACCCATCTTTCCAGTACCAAATTCCCTTCACTAAATTTACTTCTGCACGAAGTATGTAGACACGTTCTGTTTTCTGCAGCTGACACGTTCAATCCATTTGGATTCCTAGGCGAAGAGACTAGTAACTCACCGAACCAGTGATGGTCAATACCTCGTAAAAAGAGGTTGACTTCTCAGGAGAGCTGGTCCAGGCAAGAATACAGACAGTTCAATTTTCTTGTGTGATATTTGTTATCAAGTATTATTAGTGTCAGAGAAGGGAGTATATATGCACTAATGGCCAAACCTTTAAAATGTGTGCTGATTAAGTGTATGCAACAGAATGTATCCTTTTTTCTTTAAAAATGTTTTATTTTGTCATTTTCATTTGTTGGTTGTTTTGTTTTGTTTTGTTTTTAGTGGTTCTCTGGACCCATCCCATTCCTTTCTCATTTGTGTTCCTGTGTTTCCTTCATACTTAACCTATTTTTATACTTTCTCTATTATAATGAAATTGCCTGTTTTCTTTAATAAATTCTCAAGTATATTAGAGACTTCCTAAGAATTCAGGCTCTTCATTGTTGGCCAGTGAATCCCCAGCCTGATGCTTTCAACGGAGTTAAACACGCAATACAAATTATTCCATACAGGAATGAGTAGTCCCCCTGCTAGGTTGTCACAGTGTGTGAATACCTGACTGTGATTATTCAAGTGAATATTCAGGTGATCTGAGTAGATAAATTTAGGTAAATACCACCTCTTGGAGAATTGCAATAATAAGGGAAATTTCTGTCTGGGTATAAGACTTTATATCTATCCTGAAGACCCAGCGAGCTAAGAAAATACTGTGCTTCTTGCAGAAATGAGGCAATTACCGTAAAAGATATATTACGCAATTGTCTCAGGAAGCCTAAACGGGGCTGTGAGCACACAGTGCTCATATAAAGACAGGCAAATTTTACAAACAAGTGACTTTCCAAAGGATGCGAGCTGTTCTTGCTGTAATGAAGCAGAGACGATATTGCTCTGTCCAGTTATCTCTAACAAGGAAAGGGCGTCCAAAAATGTACTATCGATGTGGCAGGTTACAAATACATTTACCGGATAGCTGCTTTACTCCTCCCCTGTAAGGCTGAAGGTGTAACTGCCCCTCACTTTGCTGAGGAGAAACTAGACTTGGTTTAAAACTCAGCCCTTTCTGATGCAGCCTGACTTCCCAGTCCAGCTGAATGCAGGATGTGGAGCACAAGCTCTTAGGGAATAAAATGGCAACCATGATCTATTTTCCTACCCAGGGAGCTGGGGTTCTGGACTGCCCTCAGAGTCCTTGCTAGAAGTGTTCCTCCACCTCCTGGGTTACATGTGAACTCTCAAAACTTACTTTTCCCTATAGCCTCAGATCCAGCTATCTCAGCTGATTACTTTCTGGGGAAGTGGAAATTATAAGGGCCCATTGCAGATCAAGATAAAATTTGTAAAAAAAAAAAAAAGGAATGTCTGTCTGTCTTCATCTGCACTAAAAGTGTAGGGTCTGAAATCAAAGAGGTGAAAGTCACTTTGGTCTTCTAGGATCTATTCTTTCCAAGAACACACTCTCCTCTGTGGGCATCAGCTTTAAGATGGAGATCAATGGGTTGCAAAGTGATGACGAGAGACACAACAAGGGCGAAAGCATGCTATCACACACCAGCTGAGCTCAGGGTATCCAGGCAGCAGCTCTACTCACCCAGCCCTCCAACACACACCTTCGTTTCTGCCCCTGTGACCCTTCTCACCCTTCAGCACTTTCTGGATACTCTGTTGGCCTCCTTCCTTGTCCCTATCTGTTACAGCACCCTGTTCTCTTTTCCTCAATATCTCTTACCAGGAGTTGCAATGGTACATTTCTCTTTTTGCTTAGTTGTTTGTAAGCTTTAGTTCAGAAGACACCATATTGATTTCACCCAAGAACACAGCTCCAGCACCTTCCCTGGTATCTGATAAATGATGAGTCTCAATTGATATGAACAAGTGACTGAGTTTATGAAGGGATGAATGAATGAGTTTCATGTAGTGCCTAGAGAAGAGATGATACAGGGTGGGGGTCCATAAGATCAGGACCCCAGGTAGAAGGAGTGATGGGACACTGTTTTTTTGATGTCCCATCTTCAGTCTCACATGGGGAAGCTTTAGAAGGAACACTTTCATACTGAAACTTTATACATTAAGAAGTATTAAAAAGTTAAATGAACGGTCAACACAGTGATTAGCTCTGTTTTTGGAGGTGTTCAAAAGCCATTTAGATGACTTCTGGTCAGTAGTGTCAGAGGTGGGGGAGGAAGGGGTTGGTCTTGCTGGTGTTCCAGCTCTCTGACTCTGATTCCAGATGCCTTTTTCATCTGTTAAACTGGGAATGGCATTCATATCCTTTGCTCTTTTCTTTTTCTTTTTTTTCTCTCTCTCTCTCTCTAAATATGTTGTTGACCAATTCATTTGTCTGCATTGCTTTCTTCTTTTGTGGATATAGATGAAGTCTTGTCTGAAAACTTTCTGGACTACAAGAACCGTGGAGTCAATGGTTCTCATCGGGGACAGATCATCTGGAAGATTGATGCCAGCTCTTATTTTGTGGAACGTAAGTATTTTTACCATTTTTGCTGTTCAGCCTATATAGCAAAAGCAGGATTCAATTGCTTTAGTCTTTGCTCTGATGGATGATCCCCACTTAAAAATGCACCATGTTAAAAAGAAGGAGGCAGATTTAATGATACCTTGAAGAAGATTTTTAGGAATGAGTAGTGAGCTCTAGAAAGTTGAGTAACAGTCATCCAAACCAGTCTGGGAGACCAGTCTTTTACTACTGAGGAAAACTGAAGTTCTTCTTCATAAGCCTCAGAACTTGAGACTCTTGATTTTCACTCCATGGCTCCTCCAAGTGGTCCCCAATTTTGCCATGGTTGAGACATGTATCCTGTGTTTCAGTTTTGCTTTTTACTTGACCCATTCTTTTGAGACTTCTTGCCCACAGTCCCAGCACATTGGTAACATTCCACATTTTCCCCTTGACCCTCACCATGAAGCTGCAGGATGGGGATGATAGTGGTATCTAATACAAACCTTACCAATCTGCCCACATTTCTGTATGTATAAACTTGGTGTCCTGTATTTTCCTGAGATATTTTTAAAGATTTTCTTCCATTTTTTAAAAACATGTCATTTTTATAGATATGGCAGAATTTTTTCCATTGGTCACCATATTGGCATATTTCTCATTGCATGAGGAAGTACCTACATGGGCCTCATGTTTGCCAGCTGAGGGTATGCACACATCACCTTTAGTTCACAAGTCCTTGTCCTCTACATGAGTATGGGAGAATGTTTCCATAAGCAAACTCTTTCATGCACTGTATGGCTCTTAGCAGGTATTTACCCATTCAGGATAGCAGGTCTGAAAGGAAATGGAATAATCTGTTGTTTTAGGAGCCCAGTTCTCAGATAAAAAGATGTATATGGAATCCAGACTTATCACTGTAATTTAACTCTATTCTCTGATATATTTTGCTTCCATTTTCATTCCTTATCATTTTCATTTATTCACTTGATAAACATTTTGTAAGACCAGAGACTCCCAATTTGAAGATGAAAGACCCCATGTCTGCCCTCCAGAGACTTATAGTGTCTCTGACTCCCAGCAATAACACTGTCTTCATTACTTTCCTGTTGCTGGGACAAAATGTCCAACACTGGCAACTTAAAAGACAGGTTTACTTTGGCTCACAGTTTCAGTCCATGGTGAGCTATTCCAAGGCAAACACAGCATGGCACAAAGACATAGCACAAGAATGTTTTGTCCTAGTCATGTCAGCCTCCCTCCCAGTGAACAACATCATTTAGCAAAAGGAACATCAGCTTAGCTTGGATGTAAAGATGACTACAACAAGCATTGTCTAATACAAGCCTCCTAAATCTCAGTAAAAACCGAAAGGATGAATGCTTGAATTAGCAATGACTGCTCAACATCTTAATTAATGCTTCACACCAGCTTACACTGGAAGCTTGGTAAGAGACTTTTTCCTTTCCGATCATGAGCCTATTTTCTTCCTTGAGTTATAGTTATTTTAGAAATAGGCACAAGCACCCAGTTTAGGGCCAACATACAGTAATAGTAAATTTGTGTTATAAATCTATGCATCAATAATGCCATTCCCTTTGAGGAAGTCTTCAAAGATTTCTATGACATTTTCCCTCTACATCACAATCATATAATAACCTCCTGTCTTCTCCTCCAAGTCAATGAAAAAAGGTAAATCTGTGTTATAAATTAATTTATCAATAGTACCATTCCCTTCAAGGTAGTCTTTAAATATTTCTATGAAATACAGAAATTTTTCTACACATCTATCTCAAATAAAAGATCATCTCATATACTGGTCTTTCATCATCAGTATGAAAACACACCTTAAATTTTTTAGGAAGACATTAGAACAGAAAACCAGCTCTGTGAAATGTATAAACATAGTCATAATTGAGTGCATATGCAAACTTGGTTAAGGAATTTATCCTATGAAAAAACAAATTGTTTGCAAAGAATGTGTTCAAGATAACTGAAAGTTGAACATTCTGGAAAGAGCATTTTTAAAATGTTCTTGTGCAAATTTGAGAATGTTCTGGTCTTTAGGATACTTATTGGAGTAGCAGTGTCTCATAGTTTTGAGAAAATGGATGAAAGTAAAATGAAAAGAGTGGATATTTACATCTTGCATCTATATCAAATGAATGACCAACACATTAAGAAGGCATTGTTCTATACTAATGTACTAATTTGTCAAATTACATAAATTGACAAATTTGTCAAAAGTAAAAAATTGCCACAACAAAGCTTAACTGAGCTTGCAGATGATTAGAATATTAACTCAGGGCACACATATAAATCAAATAAATTAAAATGTTGCAATGAATTATAGCTTAAGAAATCTGAGTGCACTAAAATTGTACATTATATGTTATATAAGTTTGTATTTTTAATGTATAATAATTTGCATTTTCAAAAATGTATGACCAGGAACGTACCAAATTAACAAGTAGGAAAAACTTGGGTGTTCTAAAGGTTCTGATATCACTTCTTTTATTAGTGCAGTGAGGCACCAAAGGTCTTCTGACTATAATAAAAACTCGGAATCCAGGTCATTATCTGGAATGTTACAGACATTTTTGTTGCGATCCAAAAATAAGATTCTTTGCAGTCTCTTGGCAGAGATAAACACGTAATCTAATTGGTACGCTATAGTCTCTTAAAATTAAGAATAATTTTACTAACGTTGAACATTGGCCAGATTTTAAACATTCAAATACAACAGAAGGTCACTTTTTCTACCTTGGGATTAAATTAAAATAATAACATAAAATGAAATTTTCCTTTCCTTTTTTGTGCTCAATATTTTCCCTTTATTATTTCTGTTAATGAGAGTGGAGATGTATTGCATATGACCCGGAGTCTGTAATGTTTTAATAGCACATTTCTTTGGGAATATGATTCAATTTAGATGCAAGTAATTGCTATTGATTCATACTATTTTTTAAATGACCTGACTAATCGGATTTTGAAAATACTACCAAATAAGAAGTATTCTAAACAGACATTTTCTGCATTCTCCAAGGAGTTACATACATGATAAAATATAAAAGAATATAAAGCCTGAATCATTTCCTCTTCTCTGCCATGATCTTTTCCTAGCAGGCGCCTGGGGTTTGACTATAGTAATAATGCTGTAATAAGACTATAGAGATGCAAATTTCATACTGATAAAAGAACGAACTGGTAAAATTTTGACTTTATATCATGATAAAATTTTACAGTAGTGTATTGCTATAATCATTCCGTTTTTTTTTTAATGGTACTAGGGATTGCACCTAGGACCTTCACACTGACCAACACCCCCAGTTCTTTTTTATTTTTTTATTTTGAGGTACAATCTCACTAAATCACTAAGTTGACTAAGATGTGTTTGAAATTGCAATCCACCTGTCTCAGCCTCCCAGAGTGCTGGGATTACAGATGTGTGCCACCACACCCAGCTTCAATTATTAGTTTTTAACACCTGCAGTTTGGCTCACCTGGCCAGCCTTAAGCTCTCAGGAGCTACCATCATCCTTGCCCATTGTGTGGTCTTACCAGGATGGGGCCTGGGTCTGCCAGAAACATTGAGGAGGTGAGGTTATCCTAAGAGAAAGGCATCTTTGTCTTGACCACTGGCCCAAGTCTGTCTGTGTCTCCGTGTTCTTCAAATTCTAGCAGGAAGAACTGAGCAGTGTGGTTGGAACCGCCACTGACTACAGCCAGAAGAGCCTGGAGCTTCCTTCTCCACCCACTCCCACGTTCATATCAGTTACTGTCACTGGCCTCTCACAGCTGCCAGGTGGTAGGTGGAGCCACAGGACTGCAGTGGACTCCTCTGTCCCACCCCTGTCTGGCACGGCCCATCCTCTGACTGGTCCTTGCCTCCCAGGATGAAAATCTGACCTAGATTCACGTCCCTGTGTCAGAAGAATGTCCTTCAGACCCCTTTCCAGTGTATCCTTTCAAAATCCTTTTCCATCATGCCATCTGTCAGTCTTTCTGGCTGCCACAACAAAATGCTTTAGACTTGAGCAATTCCACAGAATAAAAATATATTTCTCACATTTCTGGAGCCTGGAAAATCCAGAATCAAGTTGCAAGCAGATTGAGCCTCTTTCAAAGATGGCCTTTTTGTTGTGTCAGAGATGGTCAAAGGAGGTAGGGCCTCCTTTGTTCTTTTGTTTGTTTTGGTTTTTTTTAACAGTGTCTCATTAGGTAGCTGAGGCTGGCCTTGAACTCATTATGTAGCCTAGGATGGACTCAAATTTATGGTGATCCTGCTGCCTCAGCCTCCCAAATGCTGAGACTATAGTTGTGTGCCACTATGCCTGGTCTTCAGCATCTGTCTTGTTTACTATTTTCTCGTTGTTGAGACAAAATATCTGATGCCTAACATGAAGGAAGGAAGGAAAGGTTTACTTAGCTTACAGTTTTTGGAGGTTTCAGTCCCTACTCAGCTGGCTCCAAGGCAGGGTGGCATGGCTGAGGGGCAGTCGTTCATGGTGGCCCCAAGCAACAAGAGCAAAAGGGCAAAAGAGAGAGAAACATGCCTCAGTCCCTCCTTTGTATTGTATGCCGGCTCCACCCCGGGTGGATGCAGTGCTCACACCACCAATGCCAGTGCTAGATGATGAACCAATCACAAATGCTAAATTCAGCTGCCTCCATGACTGCATGAGGCTTGGGGGCCACCTAGACACAAACCATAACAGCATCTTTTATAATGGTGCTAATCACATTTATTGTCAGCTCCTTAAACCTTCATCTGTTAATGCCATCTTATTGACAGTTAAGTTTTAACTGTTGAATTTTAGAGGGGCATTTTCAGGCCATAACATCGTCCCCAATCACATGCACGCACACACTGACTGTGCATAGCAGAAAGTCTAAAGAGTCATTCTTCTAGAAGTTCGTGACAACCCCACGAACATAACATGGTGGAGTTACACATGTGGGGCTGGTAGAATTTGCCCCCTCGTCCTGAGCCTTGGTAGTGGCTTCCAAGTGAGAGGGAGATGAGGACCTCACATCTCCTCATGATGGCCCCTTGCACTCTGAGCTGCTGTTTCTCCATCTACAAAATGGTAACATACGTCCTCCCACCCATAAGTGACCACGTGTGATAAACTGAGAAAGATCCGGTGGCATGGCCAGGTGTGCTTATGTGGCAGCCATTGCTCGCTGAACGCTAGGCACATCACCTTCATGGGATAGCTTTGAATTGAAGGTTGCTGACACCACTCCAAGCAAGGTCATGACAAGAATATACATTCAATTTTCATTTCTGCTCTGAAAATAGCAGTCGTGGTGTCTGGGTTACAAGTGGGACTTGAATGACTTCATGTTGAGTTTCTGTAGGAAATCGTTGGCAGCCAGAGTTGGAGGCTGCAGGACCCTGAGGGAAAAGCAAAGCTCCAGGGATCCTGGCTGCCTTCCCTTCATTAGTGAATCTGAAATGTACCTTCTCCTCTATGGTGATACAGCCAGAGTCAGACTGGCAGCCAGAAGCAGCTGGCTTCGTGATAGACTCAGGGCCCTTGTCCAGCCACAGGTGGTTAGGTGACCTGTTGTTAAAGCTTTGTGTTGGAACTGGAGCAAGTTTTGTCACCAAGTCTATTATGCCTTTTGATTCAGGATCTATGGACCATATCCCAGATTGCCAATGTCAATCCATTTTGTTACTTTCAAGGAGCAATTTTTGGTGCAATAAACATTCAGCCATGAGCTTTAAGCACTTAAGGAAGTTTAAGTCCTAGAGGAAGTGACTAATAAATGAACCAGTGCACCATAAAGCTGCAACAATTGTAATGCTTCTTGGGTTTTTGGTTAGGAACAAGCATGACTCCATATAAATATTTACAAGATAATGGACATGTATATAATCATGTCATCCTTTTGTTGTGTAACTCCATGGAAACCACAGTAAAGTGAAATCACGGGCCGAGGATATAGCTCAGTGGCACAGTGCCTGCCTGGCAAGCACAAGGTCCTGAGTTTGATTCTCTGTACCAAAAAAAAAAAAAAATCCAGTAAAGTAAAATCATGGTTAAAAGGTCTGTGTAACAATCATGAAGAAATTTCAATTTTTCTTATCTTCTTGTAGTTCTTAAATTTTGAAGAAAGAATATGTGATTCACAGTAATACTCTTAAAATTCTATTTTAGAATTTATGGTCTACCTGTGTCCTTTCATCATGTGAGTCCTCAGCTGTCTCCCACCCCATCTAAACCTCCCCATAAGCACACCAGTGGTTGTAGCTCAGACTCCTGCTGCTCTTCCTGCCTTGTTGCCTATAAATTTTCTTTAAAAAGCCTAAAATAACTAATCTTGCTAGGGAAAAGCCTTCTAGGATGCTAGAGGAAGGAATTCAAACCTATAATCATTCACTCCTCAGCAGATGAGAATGAAAGGGTTGGAAATGTACACTAGTAAATTTGCTCCATTGATTTTAATGTATATCATGTGATACCATATATTTTACATAATACACCTTGAGTGCTAGTAGAGTGTGAAAAGAATATAAAAGTGATTAAGGTTAGATGGAGTTGTTTAGAGATGGCTTCTTGGCTGTGGCAGTTAGGGTAAAGTGTCAACTTGATTGGCTTTGGGATCTGCTCAGGATAATGGAAGAACACACTTCCAGGTGTTTCTGGGTGGGTCATGGAGGCATGACTCTGGGTACCCTATGTGATTCCTGGCCAGTTTCCTGGATGGCACTGTTCCCTAACTCTGTTTCCTGGCCACCATGAACTAAGCAGCTTTGCTCCACCATGTTCCTGTCTTGATGTTCCTGCCTTGGAGCAAGCAAACCATGGATTGAATCCCCTTAAAATGCAAGCCAAGTTAAACCTTTCCTCCTTTAAAGTGTAGGTATTGAGTATTGTGCTCAGCAATGGGAAAGCTGACTAATATAGTCTTAATACAAAAGCACCATTGAGGGTGCAGCAATGGTGGGCAGAGTTGTATAAGCAGAGCCTGGCAGGGAGAACATTTCCTACCTGTGG
>RJWT010055867.1:0-10101 GCA_004365215.1 Cuniculus paca
CCTAAGCAGTGAGGAATACTTAGCCTGGTCTCCACTCTACTCCTTGGGGCTCATTGGCCAGCTTCTGTCCACACTGCAGCAGCCCTTCTGGGAGACCCAGGGGTTGGCAGTGGAGGGGCCCTGTGTGTGGGTCTGGGTCCGTGCCTGAGCCAAACTGGGAGGGGTATAGCACTGAGCTGTCCCTGCCACGGGTGGGTCTGAGTAGTTGGGAAAGTTACTCCCGGACTGACAACTTTGAAGGCTGAGACCACAGAAGCAGCACTGTGCTGGAGATAAACAGACATTGGAAAGCCATACTTTTCTCTAGGCAAGTGCGTGTGTGTGTGTGTGTCCCCGTGTCCTGTAAACATCTTTTGAACCAAATCACCATAAAATAAAGTAACAAGGGCGCAGAAAAATACCCATCTCCAAACCCATGCCTTCTTTGAACCCACCTGAAATTGAGAGTTCTAGCTGTGAAAGTTTTGATGGGAGGAGACACACCCCACTCTGGCCACTGACACCAATGCCTCCCTCCCAGCATCAACCACCCCCAAATCCCGAAAGTCACTTGAGTCACTGAATTCTACCTCACAGACTCAGACTCACAGGAGTCAGGGCTCACAGACTCAGAGCACCGGGAGCCTGAGGAGCTCCAAAACCTGTGCGTCTTCCCTACCAGCCCAAGTCAGTCCAACCCCTCCCTCGACTGCCCAGGAACACCACCCAGGGAAAAGGAAAACAGACTCAAGTGTGAAAGGAGCAGTCTCCAAATACTGTTCCCCCCAGGTTGCTTCTTTTCTCTCTGCTGCCCACACACCCAGTGGCACCACCATGTGTTGTACCGGCTTTGCCCTTCCAGCAGCCTCTCCTCCTGGGCATCTTGCTTATATGGTGCCTCTGGGTGGTTGTTTTGCTAGGTTTCGTTCTACCTGTCTGGCCCATTGTTGCTGAGTTTGTACTGGTTTTTGTCACCATTGCCATTGGAGAGTGATACTGACAGGAAATCATCGATGGCTCCAGATGCCAGCCTCCTCCAGCTCCAGCCTGCCCTGGCCCCCCTTGAGGCCCACCACCATCTGCTTGCTGTCTGCTCTGGCTCAGATGCTGCCTTGCCTCCCCCCACCTGCTCCCTGACCCCTCCTGGCCCAGCCTCTCTGCGTACTCTTGCCTTTCTCCAGGTCTCTCCTGTCACACCGTGGTGACTCTCATGACGAGCTCTCGGCTGCTGCCCTGGGGGCTTCGCTGTTCTTGAGGTCTCAAGTGACTCAGGATGTGCAGGATGGTGTAAGCACAGTGGTGATGGGAGAGAGGGTCTGAGGGGTGGCTGGCAGCCCGGGCGGGGCCTTCCTCGGGCGCAGGGGTACCAGCTGCCTCCTCTTCCGAGGAGGGGATATTGGCCTGGGTGGATGAGGAGGTCCGGAGGTTTGTCCTGCCTCCTGACTTCTGCTCTTCCAGGTCTTTTGCTTTGTCATAGTTCAGCACTTTCCACTGCTGGTTGACAGCCTGCCACCGTTTAAAGATGCGGTACACAGAGGGTCCCTCGTGGATGATGAGACCTGAGGTAGCAGGGAGAAGAAACAAAACAAAAGCTAAGCACAAGAAGACAAGTCATTGCCAGGAGAAAGTGATGACTTCCTTTCCTTTACAGACAGATAATTATTGGTTTAATTTGTGCTTTTCAAATCTACCTTCCTGCTCTGAGTCACTTGATCTCCATCCTTCCATTCCTGGGGCTTGAAGTCTTCAGTGTGGAGAAGGCGGAGGGGCCTCCCAGGCCAAGTTCATGAAATACTGGGCGCCTACACACAATGCCTCTGCCTTCCTCTTCTACTCCATCTACCTCCTTCTTGACTTGACATAATCCAAATTATGCCATTGAGGCGTAATATAACTATCTTTTCTTTTTTGTATTACGTATCTATGGTTCCCAGTATTTAGCAGATGTTGAATGCACTGTCTGCCTTTAAAAACAACATGAAAGAAACCCTGTGGTCATTTCATACCTGACAAATGACATCTGAAAATGTACTGACTAGCTCTTTGCACAGATATCCCAATGCTACTGAAATACAGACACCCCTGGGAAAGAGAATGTTGGTGCAGTTATACGGCTGAGGCAGTGGTAGAGTAAAAGCAATCCAAACCAGGCAACAAGGCAGCTGAATATTAATGGCGTGCCCACTGTGTGCCAGGCATGGTGACGCAGCAGTGATGGAGACAGGCAGCGTGTTGCCCCCAGAGTGCCTGTATTCAAGTAGACAGACACCCAATAGACGCATGACAAGATAACCGGATCATTTCAGGTGCTGCCAAGTGCTGTAAGGAAGAAAAGTAAGGTTCAAAAGCCGCTGCCTACTGGCACTGAAGGTCTTGTTTTGCATGGGTGGTGGGAAAGGCCTCTGGAGGAGGCAATGTTTAAGTTGAGATTTAACTGATGAAAAGGAAGTATCCATGCAAAGATGTGGAGCGAGAGTACATCAATAGTAGGAAATACACGTGCAAAAGCCAGGAGTAGGGAATGGAATGAGACTGGGTTAGAATGAAGGCCGCCTCCTCACTACAGGGAGTGGAGGGGAAGTGGAGGGAGATAAAATAAGCAGAGGCCGGTCTACGGTCAGGTCGTGTAGGCTACGACAGGGATTTGTGTTTTATACTGGGAGTAGTGGGAAGCTACTTGAAGGGTTTTAACAGGGGGAATCATGTGATCTGATTTACCTTTCAAAAACTTCTGAAGTTCTCTGGCTCTGGTGGGCACAAGAGTGTGGGGAAGCTGGGCATGGTGGAGCATACCTGTATCTGGGAAGTGGAGGCAGGAGAATCACAAATTTAGGCCCAGCTTGAGCAATTTAATGATTTAGTGAGATTCTGTCTCAAAAAAAAAATGAAGTTTAAAAAGAGGCTAGGAAGCTGGGTATGGTGATGCACGCCTGTAATCCCAGCACTCGAGAGGCTGAGACAGGAGGATCATTGCAAGTTGAAGAACAGCCTGGGCTACAAAGTGAGCTCAAAGCCAGCCTGCACTGTATAGTGAGACCCTGTCTCAAAAAGACAAAAAAATAAAATAAAATAAATAAAATAAAAATAAATAAAATAAAGTGAGGCTGGGGAAGTATCTCTGTGGGAAGGTCTTAGGTTCAATTCCCACAATTGAAAAAAAAAATAAACAAAACTAAGCAGGGAGTGTTGCAAAAATTGAAGTTGGAAATGACAGTGGCTTAGACTGAGCTTGTGCTGGTGGTGAAAATGAGACATTATGGGGGTGGGATGTATGTTGGAGGTGGGGCCGACAGATTTGCGTGCAGGTAAGGTTTGAGTAGAGAAGCCTCCGGGCAACCTGAAGCTTTTGACTTCAGCAACTAAATGAGTAGGGTGCTGAGGCAGGAAGGCATGGAGTGGCAAGGCTGGTTGGGGGTGTAAGCATGGCCAGATTCCAGGACACAAGCACCAAATGATGCTCAGGACCCCCTGGGTGGACTCCTTGCAAGAACCCATGAGGTATGGATGGGACAAAAGGACACAGATGCTATGAAGAGCTCACTGCTGTGGCTTTCCTCACAGTAGTGTCTCCCAGGGTGTACTTCCGTTTTATTTTGGTTTTTAAGTTTTCTTCTCTTTTGTTTGCCCCAAGTTCGCTCTACAAAGCCAGTTTCTCTCTTACCCTTTACTCAAATAAATCTAGTCACCATTTTTGCTTGTCTTGTTCAATTTTTTGTTTGAGACAGAAAGAACTTGGAATAACATTTATTCAGCAGCTGCTTCTAGAAGGAGACTCCCTGATAACTGGAGGTGGTGCAGTGCTGTGTGTTGAGCTATGGAGGGCAGGCACCAGGATGTGTGGTGTGGTGATGGTGACAGTGACTGCTGTAACAAATGGCTACACATCAAGTGGCCTACAACAACCCAGAGGTGTTCTTTTACAGTTCTGGAGATCAGAGTCACCGGGCGAAAGTGAAGGGGTCAGCAGGGCTGGTTCTTGGAAGTTTTGAGGGTGAATATCTTCTGGCCTTTTTTGACTTTAAAGGTTGCCTGCATTTTGCCCTCTTTCTTGCATCACTCCAATTTTTTTTGTGTTGTCATAAACCCTAATGTTCTTCTGTCTTTGGTTCAGATCTGTCTTTGGTTCCCTCTTATAAGAACACTTGTCATTCCATGTAGGCCCCACCGAATAATTATGATAATTGCCCCATGTCTTGATCCTTCAATTAATCGTCTATAAAGTCCTTTAAGGTAATATTAATGGGTAAAGGACTAGGACCTGAATGTCTTTGGGGGCCATCTTTCAGCCTACTAGAGTGATTAATAGTTCTATTTTGGTCATGGTAAATTTAAGATATCTGATAAAAACCTAACTAAGTTCAGGAGGGAAATGGAACAGATGAGCTAGAAGCTTAGGAAAAAGGCCTGAAGATAGAAGTCTTGGGTGTAGAGGTGAAGCTGTGGTTTGAATGTGTCTTCTTCAAGTTTCAGATGTTACCAATGAGATGGTATTAAAAAGGAAGGTCGGGGGGTTGGGGATTTAGCTCGGCAGCACAAATGCCTGCCTGGCAAGTGAGAGGTCGTGAGTTCAATCCCTGGTGCCCCGCCACCCAAAAAAAGCAAGGTCTGTAAGAATTGATTAGGCCCCAAGGGCTGTCTTAGTCATGTTCTCCTTACTGAGCCATGATACCCAACACCTACGATTGAAAGGAGAAGAGGGTCATTTTGGCTCACATTTCAGTCCATAGTCAGCAGACTCCCAAGAAGAAACAGCATGGCAGAGGGGCATGGAGCCAGGAAGCACAGAGTGAAGGAAAGAGCCTGGGAGGGAGTGACACACCTCTTCTGACCAGACCCCACCTCCTGACTGCAAGTCAGCTCGAACGCCCCCATAATCCAAACACATGAGGCTTTGGGGGCTAATTTAGACCTAAAGTATAACAGGAGCTCCTTCCTCGTAAATAGGATTATGTGTCCTTATAAAGCAGCCCAACAGAGTTAGTTCTCTCTTGACCTCCACATTCTGTCATGTAAGAATGCAGCAAGAAATTCCCCATCAGATGATCCTCAGACAGGCTCAGGAACCATGGATTATTTCCAGACTCCAGAATGGATATAAATCTCTGCTTTTTATCCATTACCTAGTCATGCTTATTGTGTTGTAACAGCACAAAACAAAGACTGGTAGAATTTGAAGGTTGGGAATATCTGAATTGTCTTGGGAAAGGAGGGCCAACGCAGAGCCTTTCTGAGGTTTAGCGGTTTGGTGGAGGGAGAGTCAGCAAAGGAGGTAGTAAAGAAGCACTCAATGAAGCAGAGGCAAGACCAGCAAATGGGGAGACCCAGTAGTCTGGAGGAGGATGCTTCAAAAGAGTGTAGAGAGTGTGATAACAATTTTAAGTGGGAAAACCAATAGTTTTTATAAAGTACATTGTTGTCTTCCATGAAATCACTAGCTAAGGAGGAGGGGGTAAGGGAGGATCTCTTGAACATTTGCAGAGAAGGGAAAGATAATTATCTTTAAAGGTAAGATTGCATTTACAGAACGTGGTACAATTATCTGATTTTGTTGAGTGCCCTTGTGAGTTTTGTGGCTATAAATCTAAAGAGTCCAGTTGTTGGGTGTGTGATTTTTTTCTACGCCTTCTACTGCTTGCTCAGGTGCATGTGTGAAATAAGAGGACAGATGTGTCTAACAAGTTTAAACTTTCTATGGGCAAGCAGATGTGACAATTATGTTAGTTTGCAAGGGAGCAGTTATGACCTTGGACCATGGAACTTGTGTAGGGGAGGAGGGAACTGGGGACACAAAATTTATAAGGAAATGTGGGTAGAGTACATTCTCTCTTAGCCTTCTCCACCTTTTGAATGACAGGGTGATGGATCAAAACCAGGAGGTCCTTGTGAGGCTGGAGTCAATGAACTGTGAAGATTGGGGGATTATGGACAGAGGGTAGGATATTTAAAATCCAGATTTTGGAAGTGGTGTAGTTACTGGTTTAGGGGGTACCTACTTGATCAGGGGTGAATGTGAACTGGAAGAAAAGATCTTTGGAGAATTAGGGAGGACAAGGAGTTGGTAGATTATCTGTATCAGTCATCCCCCTGCTATCAGACAAAATGTTCCCTTTTTATAACAAGCATGTTTTAATATCCCTTTCCTACCCCAAAATGAAGTTCAGAAGATATTATAAGCTACTTGCGTTTCTTTTTAAAAAAGAATTAGTAGAATGACTTCATAAATAATATAAACAGTGGGGAAGTCACTGGTAACAAAACAACATGAATTTCAATATAAATGCCGAAGCAAAATTTCATTAGAAAATAAGCCAGCAAACCCTATACATTTCCAAACTGCCTCCAAGGGAATGCTACCACCAATCTATACAGATGCTGAGAGAGAAATGTTGGGAGGGAATGTGTGGGCCATCTACATCAAGGAATGTGAAGACTGAGTGGGTGGTCAGAGGCCAACAGCATGAAGGGGAGAGAGGAGGTAAAGGAAGAAGACGTACACTTCAAAGGGTTGGGGCTCCTGAAGGATAAAAAGGAGAGGCAGAGCGGAAGTGGTGGTGGGGAGGAAGACACACATGGATCCACCTCCGGGACCCAGAATACAATGTGTGGCAGAAAGACTAGCTACCATCAGAGAGCCATGAGTGAAACAGTATCCTCAAAGACAGTTACGTTTTCATCAAAGAAAGGTGAAAGAAATGCACAGAGAAGCTGCTCCTGTTGCAGAGGGAAGGAAGGAAAGGCTGGGAAGATGGGATGAACAAACAGGAAAAGGAGGACCATCCCCATAGTGAGTGTGGTTGGGAGGCCGGCTCTTGTGTTGGTGGTGAGATGACTGGGGATGCGAGGCATGATGGGACTTCTACTGCAGAGAGGGACGACCCAGGGAGGAGCTGGCTCACAGGGACAAGTGGTGATGAGTCACCTCTCCTCTCCAGGGCGAAGCAGAAGCACCGGCTGGGAAGAGCTCAAAGCTCTCCATGCTCCATCTCATGCAGCCTCTAGAGACAGGAGCAGCCACCCTTTTCCTCCAGGATTCCAGCACTTTGCTCAACAGGCCTTGAAGGATCCACTGAGAGGAAGACAGAGTCTTGGTAGTTTATAGCTCTTTATTTGGGTCACATCCCCTTTATAGATCAGATGAAAGACAAGGGTTATTATCCTGGGGAACAAAACGAAACAAAAAACTAGATGCTCAAATTGTCCACATAGTTTTAGAGTTTCTACATCTCCTGAAGCCCCGATCCGGTCTGAGATTCCGTGCGGGTTGACGTCCTCTTTGTCCCATCCTCTCACCCTCTCTCAAATGTGCCAATCCCCATGTTCTCTGTCAACCTCTTGTACTTGTGCAGCCTTGGCACTAAAGTTGTTCACTTGTCTTGTTAGACCACAGGACTTGTTTGAACACCACTTGCTGTCTTGCAGACTGTAGGCGCGGGAGAGCAGGGCTAGGTGAGGCTGTGTCTCTGGCAGCTGTCACAGCACAGGGAGCCTAATGAAACCTTGGTGGGGGTGGAGGACCTGGGGCCTGAAGCTCCAAACTAACTCTTTGCAGTGAGAGTCACTACACATGATTTCGAATTAGTTTCTTGATCAGATAACTTTACCCTGATTGAAGAGGGTGGCTTAAAGCGTTGGTATAAATACTGCCTTTTAATTACCTAACTGACTAGCATTCAAGAAGTAATTAAACCATTTTAACGGGTAGGTGGCTGAAGGGGAGGAATGCTTACCTGTTTTTCTAGATAACACTCATTTGGCAAAAGTTGGAAAATCACAAACTTTCGTTCATATTCACTCCTCTCTGCCCTTCCTCTGCTTCTTGCCCTACAAATTACTTATTGATTTCCTGGATGACAGATTTTTATTTTTAAATGAGGAAGAGGGGTAGGCTCATCTGAGAGGGGTAGGTGACTCAGGAAAGGTTGAAAACCTGGGAAAGAAGAATAAGGGATAGGAAATGGCAGTGGGTAGAGAAAGAGAGACTGGATTTAGATGAGGAGGAAAGGCAGCAACTGGCAAATAGAAAAGTAGTAGAAGACAATGGGAAATTAAGATGCATGGTGAAACTAGAAACAGTGATTTCCGATTCAGCTATTTTCTAGAATTTTCTACTTTCTATTTCTTTTCTTTTTTTTTTCTATTTATTTTCATAGTGACCAAATACAATACACCCTACCCCAAGGAAAATCTGGTTTGAGAAGAATTGCCAACTTTGCCTTCCTAACCTCTCTCTCTCTCTCTTTTTTTTTTGAAAAGAATATGATCAAACAAAATAAAACAGAACAGAGTCAATCACAACAAAACAATGAACATGGTACATGACTTCCAAACAAGGCAAAAGGCAATCAATAATGGCTACCATAATGCCTCTTGTTATCTTCAATATAACTGCCCATACCATCAGGGGAAAATAAAATCAAACAAAATAGAACAGAATAAAACCAGTAAAAAAACAAAACAAAACAAACAAAGCAAAACAATGAAAGCAATACAGAACTTTAAGATACTAGTAAAACAGCAGTGGCTGCCAAAATGCTTCTTGTTATCTTCAGAATAGTTGCCTAAACCTTCAGACATAATACAATCAAACAACACAGAATAGAGTAAAATCAATGAAAACAAAACAATGAAAGCAATACAGGGTTTTGAAACAAGATAATTGGACATCCTCGATGGCTGCAATTATATATTTTGTTATTTTTGAAATACCTGTCCATGCCATCAAGTATAATAAAATCAGACAAGGCAGAATAAAACGAAACTAATCAGAACAATGAAGACAATATGAGTTTCAAATCATGAAAGTACATTAACGGTGGCCACTTCCTTCCCTTTTTAGATAATTCCTCCCCTTTGACTTTCCCAATATGTACTGTGCATTTTGAATCCCACTAACTCCTTTAGTTTGTTATACTAGGCAGAGAACACAAAATTCACCCATGTGACTCTGAATCATTTCATCCATGAGCATGATTTCAAGCTGCCTCCATCCACCTACAAGAGCCTTGAGGTAATCTTCCTTTATAGCTGAGTAGGTTTCCACCACATAAAATGCCATCTCTTTCTTATCCATTCTGCAGTTGATGGGTAAGCTACCCCTATTTTTTTTCTGGCTCCCTGTCACATAGGACATTGTTCTCTCTCCTTTGACTTTCAGTCTATGAATTTTCTTTCTAGTTAAATGTGTTTCTTGTATAGAGCATATTGATGGATCCTGTCTTCTGATCTACTCTGCCTGTGTTTCTATTGGTGCATTGAGGCCATCTACATTAATAGTTATGGCCCTCTTGCACTGTGTTGTCTCTGCCATACTATTTTTCTGCCATTGACTCCCTGTTTTTCCTCTCCATTCAATCTACTGCCCCTGGTTGATGGTCCCCCTCTGCCATTGTTCCTGAGACCATGGTCCTTTTTATCTCTCTCTAGTATTTTTTGTAAGATTGGTTTGATGGTCATGAATTCCTTGAACTGTTCTTTGTCATGGAAGTATCTTGTTTCTCCATTAATTTTGAAAGAAAGTTTTGCAGGATGCATCAGTCTGGGTTGGAAGTTGCTTTCTTTCAGGATTTTCAATACTTCACTCCAGCCTCTTCTTGACTTGATGGTTTGTATTGAGAAGTCTGCTGTAATTCTGATGGGTTTTCCTTTATAGGTGCTTTGTTTCTTTTCTCTAACAGCTTTTAATGTTGAATTTCTGGGATCTTGATTATATGTCCGGATGTAGATTTGTTTTGGTTATGGCTAGTTGGGGTTCTATATGCATCACTTATTTGAATGTCACTTCCTTTTCCCATGCTTGGGAAGTTCTCAGAAATTATTTCTGTAAATAGAGTCCTGATGTCTTTTGTCTTGACCCCTGCTGTTTCACTTACATTTTAAATTCTTAAGTTATGTTTCTTGGAGTTGTCTTGCAGCTATTGAATTGTTACTTCCTGGTTCCTTGTTATTTTTAAGAGATCTTTCCTTTTGCAATCACAAGCTGTAAACCTGTCTTCAAGGTTTTAAAGTCTATCTTCAGTTTCCTTAAGGTGGTTTTGCCAGCTTTCAATGGAGTTTTTAATTTCCTGGATATCTCTTTGAATCTGTTTCATGCATTCTAAATCTCTCTTATATGCTGGGAATCTA
>RJWT010055868.1:0-10099 GCA_004365215.1 Cuniculus paca
GGCCTTTGCACAGAGTCACATCCCCAGCCCTTTAATTTTCGAGCCAGGGTCCCACTATCATTAAGTCGCCAGACTGGACTCCAATTCGGTATACTCCTGCCTCAGCTTTCCAGACTGCAGGGATTACAGGTGTGCACCATCCCATCAGGCAACATTTTTAAAAACGTAAAAAAGAAATGTACTCTTCATAACGTGTGAAAGAGCATGAAGTTCAGATTTCACTGCTCATAAAGTGTTATTGGAACACAGCAATGGCCATTCCCTTGTGCATTAACTGTGGCTGCTCCAATACGTAGTGGTTAAGTGATTGTTTCACAACTAAGGTTTGCAAAGTTTAAAATATTTACTTTCTGACCCTTGACCCCGTGGTAAAACAGAGCACGGGAGTCTGTGGGCCGCTGTCGGGGTCACTCATTGATCTGAGGATGCAGTTTCTTAGAGTGATTTGTCTGCAAGGAACTCAAAGTCTTGGTTAAGAAGAATTCTTATGATTCCCGAGGAACTATTTGGTTCCCCTCAGTAGCTGAAGGTTAAATTCCGCGTTGCTGAGACATTGTATTGACAGTGTCATGAAAGTATCTTGAGACACAGGTAAGTACAGTATCTGATCCGACTGTGAGATTTGCTTCTCTGGCAAACCTAACTGCAGTTCACTTGTGGCATTTGATATTGTTGGAGTTTGTTTTAACCAAGTCAATCCATAGAATTTAACAAGTAGATGTGAAAAAAGTGTACTAATTATGCAGTCATATTTCAGAATTCTTAAAAGGCGTTAGTTGAGCTAAACATGCTGTCTTGCTCTATGATTCCAAGTACTCAGAAGGCTGAGGCAGAAGGATTGTAAATTTCGGGCCAGTATGGGCAATTTGGAGAGGTGCTGTTTCAAAAGAAAAAAAAGGGCAAGGGCTCTGGATGTGTAGCTCAGGGGTGAAGAGCTTACCTAACATGTACAAGGCTCTGGGTTCAATCCCCATGCTGGAAAAAAAATAGATTTAAAAGCTAGGTATGGTGACACATGCCTGTAATCCTAGCACTTGGGAGACTGAAGCAGGAGGATTGCTGTGAGTTCAAGGCCAACCTGAACGACATAGCGAGACCTTGCTTAACAAAAAAAAAAAATTAGATTTAAAAAATGAAAACGCACCACAACCTTAAATAATCATGAACAGCAGTGGGAAAAATTCTCTATAAAGCATCCAGATAACTAAAATTAACCTTTAAATACTACCACTTACTATTTTTAAGCTGTTTTTAGTCAAAGTCTTTGTAAAATTTTTCTTCTTTCCCATAAAGGACCAAAAACACAATGAAGATGACATTATCTTTTCTTGATATTTGACTATCTTTATTACTAAGAACAGTAGCCGGGTGTGGTGGCTCACACCTGTAATCCCAGCACTCGGGAGTCTGAGACAGGAGGATCCTTGTGAGTTCGAGACCAGCCTGGGCCACAAAGTGAGCTCAAGGCCATCCTGAATGGCATAGTGAGACCCTGTCTCAAAAAGAGAAGGGCTGGGGCTCTAGCTCAGCAGCCTAAGTGCATGCCTGGCAAGCGTGAGGTCGTGAGTTCAATCCCCAGTGCCTCCAAAAAAAAAAATTACTAAGCAGTTTATTGCGTTTTGGGAGTGGTAGGGCAGCAGGTCACAAGTAGCATACAGAGGGACTTTCACTGTAATGACCTTAATCCTATCTGGGATTGTTACCCAGCAGTCCCTGGATCCTTAACCCAGTGCAGTCTCCCTCCTAATTCCACAATTCCATGGCCTGTTTTCTTTGTACCTTTTCCCATAAACTTTCTTAGGGCTTTAAGGAAATGAAAAGACACCCCTTGGAAATAAGGAATGATTTTGTGTTGAGTACACAGATGATATAAGACATAAATGTATTCAGGTTATGAAACTTAGATGATATCTTGAAAATGTCATTTACTTCTTTTTCATAGAAATAGATTAAGGGATATGAAGGGCAGTGTTCCTTATTTCCCTGGGCCTGTCTTTCTTATTTTCTCCTAATTTTTTTTTATTTTAAAAAATAAGTATACCAAACAAAACTGGACGTATTTCACTGGATTTGATTTAAATCAGTTCCATATTTTATATAGACACTATACTAAAACCACTCTTGGTAAGAGCTACAAATAAAAAATTTTCTCTCATGTCAGAGATAAGGCACATAGGTTTTCCTAATGAAAAGCGAATCTCAGATTCATTTTTGAGGTTTTCTTATTCAAACAGCATAAGCATATTAAATAAATACATTTGTCAAAAGCCTCAGTACCATTTTAATCTAAATCAGCTTGACAGGAAGGAGGCTTGGATATACAGAAGGCGACACTTCCTTAGACACACATACATCCTGGTGGTGCCGGATAAATATACTATAGACTTAATTTTTTATGCATTCATTTAGTTTCCTGTGTCTGATTTTTCATAATTATAAATACTTTTTTGAGTTTTTTTGAGACAGAGCCTCAGTATGTTGTTTACGCTGGTTTTGAAGTCTTGAACACACAGTGATCCTCCTGCCTCAGCCTCCTGACTGCTGGGATTATAGGTATGTGCCGTCACACCCAGCTATTACTTGTGGATTTTTATATCTTTTTTTTTTTTTTGCGGCACCGGGGATTGAACTCACGACCTTGTGCTTGCCCGGCAGGCGCTTAGACCGCTGAGCTAGATCCCCAGCCCTGTTTTTGAGACAGGGTCTCACTATGCCGTTCAGGCTGGCCTTGAGCTCACTTTGTAGCCCAGGCTGGTCTCGAACTCACAACGATCCGCCAGTCTCAGCCTCCCGAGTGCTGGGATTACAGGCATGAGCCATCACGCCCGGCTGATTTTTATATCTTATTTTATTTTATTTTTGGTATCAGGAATGGAACTTAGGACCTTGCACTTTCCAGGCAGGTGCTTGTGCTGCTGAGCTACATCCCTAGCCCCTTACTTTTGAATTTTTAAAAAAATCATTCCTCTTTCGTGTATTTTTACTGTAAAACTTGCTTTACTACTTAGTGAGAATTCTTTTTGCTTTTAAGCAATGCATAACTTCTAAAGTAACAATATATGTGTCATGTATTCAAATAATAATAACTATTACTAAAATTATAGAACTTGCCTTTTATAATTTTGTCACTAAATATTCATAGCTGCAAATACAAGACTATAAAATGCTAGTTTGGAGGAAGTTTTGTATCTCATGAATAAATTGATTTTTTCCAGGTCACCTCATCGTACCGATGAGCAAAAATAGAGTTAATGGCACAGATTATAGTCCAGGGTGACAAAACCTCTTCACTGCTTCTCTAGATTGGTATTAAAGGGAAGCTCCGTAAATGAATCTTTGCTCTCTGTCCTTGTCCTTAGAAAGACCTTCCCTCTAACAGATCACAAAATGCAAGGGAGGTGTTAAAGTAGCAACCCAGCAATGGCTGTTCAAATCTATCTCCAAATCAATGAAGAGGAAAAGCAGGTTTATTTTAGTACCTCTAAAGGTAGCATTACTCAGCTAGGGTTCTGCAAATTCTCATGACACTGCCTCAGTGCCCAGGCTGTGGTCCTTGGGAGGGTCTCTCAGGCCTGCGAGTGGAGTATCATGATGTTCTTCATTAATGTTTGAGACAGTGGCAAGCATGACATCCAGATGGTGTGTTCAGAGAGTGGCTTTATGGGATAGCAGGAAGTTTCATCAGCCTGATTTATGGGGAAACACATCTTTTATCTTGGTTCTTTTTGACCATAGTAGCCCTTAACTTGGATATACTTTAATCACCTTATAATATATGTAAAATTAAAGTTAAGCAGCAATTTTTTTTCTTATCTGGATAAAATAAAAATATTTGAAAAGGGATAATTTTCTTCTTTTTTAGCATCAGTTTTGTAGCTTTTTTTTTTTGTTTCTTTAATTTATTTATTTTTTTCTTTTGAGACAGGGTTTCACTATGCAGGTCAGGCTGTCCTTGAGCTCACTGTGTAGCCTAAGCTGGCCAAGAACTCACAGCAATCCTCCTGTCTCAGCCTCCCAAGTACTGGGATTACAGGCATGCACCACAACATCTGACCTGTTTGTGGTTTTTTAAAACACATGATTTATTTTACCTAATGGTAATTTTTTTCTGAGGCTCCAGTATTCATACCTTGACCAGTCGGAATCCCTGTACAACCTGATACTAAAGACCAGGTGCCTGAGACACATACCAGGCTTGTGTGGTGGGTGGTGCTGGTACTTGAGACATTTTAGCTAACAGAACTAGAAGACATATTTTGAAGTCAGGAGTTGATTATGATTCCAGTTATATTTTAGCATGACTCATAAGATCACTTCTGGATTTTTAGCTCTTCCCCTGAATTAAAGTTATATTCCTTTTTAAAAGTCTGTCTTGTTACTGTTTATAGCATACAAGACTGCCACCCAAATTCATTTTCCATGGCTCTGCGACATCAGGTGTACCTGAGGTCACTCATGCAGCTGTTTTCAGCTGGAAGCTCAACTAGACCAGAAGGTCGAGACCGCATCTCGCATTCCAGAGCTTTCCCAGTGTAAATCTTCCTCTTTCCGAAGCAAGGCCAGGTTTTTTTTTTTTTGTGGCACCGGGGATTGAACTCACGACCTCGCGCTTGCCGGGCAGGCGCTTAGACCGCTGAGCTAGATCCCCAGCCCTGTTTTTGAGACAGGGTCTCACTATGCCATTCAGGCTGGCCTTGAACTCACTTTGTAGCCCAGGCTGGTCTCAAACTCACAATAATCCTCCTGTCTCAGCCTCCCGAGTGCTGGGATTACAGGCGTGAGCCACCATGCCCGGCCAAGGCCAGGTTTTTTTATACAACAGTGACTGGCTTCCAAGAGGAGCTCCACAAGCCCCCAAATGCGAGCTCTTCTTCAACAGCTTTGCTGTCATAATTGCTAATGTCCCATGGGCCCGGGCAAGTCATGGGGGCGAACCCCCATGCTGTGGGAAGAAGGACCCTGGAACAGACATAAACTAGGAAGCGTGAGTCCAAACAGTTACATTTCTTTAACTGGAACCCTTGATTCGCATGAACATAACTGCTTGTTGATCTGTCACCAACAATTAAAAATTGAATTCATAATAACAAGTTATAGAAAAATGCTTGTCATAATAAAAACCCTAGTTATATTTGAATCTTTAAAAAGCGAGCGTACAAAACTCTTGGTTGAATTTTGGGAGTAATCACCAATCGTCATACTAAGGTTGCAGACCAAGGACAAAGTAAAGAGTCAGAGTTCTTAAAGCACAAAGACCAGACATCATCTAATGAACTTGATTGTCTTTATGGACAACTTTTTAAAAAATCATCTTTTCTTCTTAAAGCACATTTGTGTCTGTTCTGACCATGCTGGGCATGAAACTCACAGCCTTGTGTGTTCTAGGTAGACTCCCTGAGCTACAGCATAACCTCATCTTTGCTTCTCAACTGAGCCACCAATTCCCTCCTTGTACTTTCTGCTTCTACCTATAACTTACCAGATATTTATTCTGTATCAAACCATGCATTTAAATTAACAGTATCATTTGTCTTTAAGCCTTAGTTTTTAAAACATAAATTTTATTTAAGTACATAATAAGATGGTATCCATTTTATTTATTAAATTTTTATTTACTTATTTTTTGAGACAGGGTTTCACTATGTAGTTCAGGCCAGCCTTGAACTCATTATGTATCCCAGGCTGGCCTTGAGCTCACGGTGATCCTGCTGCCTCAGCCTCCCCAGTGCTGGGTTTACAAGTGTGCTCCACCACGCCCAGCTTCATTTTATATTGAGGGACATGGTTCTATTTTGTTTCTGTTTTAGAATTTCATTTTTACTTATTTTATTTTAGTATATCTTTTTGTGTAGCCTAAATATTACTTCATATAACCTCAGTATCATATATATTTGAATAATATAACTTATCACAGTCTCCCGGTATCGTAATTTTACCAGTTTGAGTGAACTGTAGAGACATTACCCCTCTTTCTATCCTGTTACTCTCCCTCATTCACAGTTGTCTTAAATTTTTGTTTTGCACACATTAAAAACCCTAGAGAGTTTTAAGTCTTGCTTCACCTCATCAGACGTAATTTGGAAAACTTAAGACATAATTTGCAAAAACTTACTGTACTTATCCATAGTTTTCCTCTTTGATATTCTTTCTTCCTTTCCAAGGTTCTAGGATTCCCTTTACCATTTCCTTTCTGTTTGGTGAACTTCATTTAGCTTTTATGGTAGGGTAACAACTTCTGGCAGCAACTTCTCTTAATTTTCCTTTATCTGAGCATTTCTTGTTTACCCTTTTATTCCTGAAAGATGTTTCCCCTGGATATGAAATTCTAGGTTCATGATCTTTTTTCTTTCCTATGCAAAAGGTATTGTTTCTCTCTTGCTTCTTTCGACATCTTTTTCTTTTGTCTTTAGTTTTCACAAGTTTGACAGTCACATGTTTTGGCATGGGTTTCTTTAAGTTTCTTCTGTTTTTTTAGTTCACTCGGTTTCTTAAATCTGTATTCCTGTCTTTTGCCAAATTTGGGGAAACTGCAGCCACTCTTTCTTTTTGAATATTTTTTCAGACTCAACCTCTTTCTTCTCTGAGATGAATGTTAGGTCCTTTGTTAATTTCACGAGTCCTTGAGGTTCTATTAATTTCTCTCTCTTCCTATTTTTAACTCTTGTGTTCAAATTGGGTAATTGCTGTCATTCTGTGTTAATTGAATATTTTCCCCCAGGTACTGGGTATTGATCCTAGGGGCTTCACACTGAACTACAGTCTCCTCAACCCTTTTATATTTTTATTTCAAGATAGTCTCACTAAGTCACTAAATTGTACAGTGAGATCTTCCTGCCTCAGGCTCCCAGAATTTGCTGTTGAGCCTAAACACTAAAACATTTTTTTTCATTTCAGTTACTGTGTTTTTCTGTTCTAAAATTTCAATTTGGTTTTCTTTATATCTTCTAACATGATATAAATGTTAAAATTACCCACTTCTAGTGTAACTATTTTATTACCCTTTAAAAGCAAAGGTTTCATATAAAAGTTCTCAAATTTGGGATTATACATCTTTTACAAATTATGTTTTCCCCTGTTCTTTTCCTGCTGAAGAAGTATGAGAGGTTTGGCTTTCTTTTTATTCAATTTATAAACTATTGCTTCTTGGGCCAAGATTAAGGTAACAGGCTTTTTCCTTTCTTAGCACCTTAGTTGTTAATGGAGTACTGTGTTACTGTATAAGATTTTCATTACTTCTTTCATTACTGTCATAGTTTAGTGCAATTTTTGGCATACTGTCATTTCTCAGAAAGAAAGAAGTGTTTTTTTGTTTTTTATTTTTTAATATAAAGCCTACCTGGGAAAATTTTGTTAAATCAGTTCACTCATAATAGCACTCAGCTTTGCTGATTAAAAATTTTTTTCCAGAGTTTATAGAGGTACAGCAGTTTTACAAAAAATACATTTGTATATATTCATTATTTTATTTTATTTATTTTTTATATTTTTATATTTTTGGTACCAGGGATCAAACTCACAGCCTCGCACTTGCCAGGCAGGTGCTTATGGTGCTGAGCTAAATCCCCAGCCCCTATATTCATTATTTTAAATAAGCATCATAGAAGAAATTGTTCATTACAGCTTTTATCAATTGAAATTTTGTGTGTGCAATCAGGTATTTTAATTGGTGCTTGAAAGTGCATTTTTAACAACTTGAGGTTTCCAAATATCATTTTAAAAACTTAGTTTACAAGGGCTGGGGGTCTGGCTCAGCAGCCTAAGCGCCTGCCTGGCAAGCACAAGGTCATGAGTTCAATCCCTGGTGCCACAAAAAAAAAAAACAAAAAACAAAACAAAACGAAAACCTAGTTAACAGTATACATATTTGCATAAATAACAGACTTGTAAATTTTGTTGGAGTGGCTTGTGTAAGGATCGTCACTGAGGTAGAGACCCCTTGATAGGCTTTTGTGAAGACAACATGGAGTAGGATTTATTGTACCTGGGTGCAGGCAGACAGAGGGTGATAAGGCCGTCTGCCAGGAACAAAGAGAAATGGGCCTTGAAATGAGAGGGAGGTACATTAGGCAGGAAGATGTTAACAAACACCTGTGGTCACAGTTCTCTGGCTGTCTTGCACTTCAGTGGGCAGAGTCATCGAGGTATCCTGTGTAAATTTTTGGATGTCTCCAGACATCTGGGGACCTGTAAGATTCCTTGTCCTATCTTATTCCTTGTCCTTACAAAGGAACCAAGCCACTCCTAGCTCTGTGGTAAAAAAGCAAGAACTAAAACCCCTAAAACCTCATGAGTTTTATTTTCCGATCCAGAGTCGTAAATTTGAGAATTTTCATATTGCTTTTCTTACTCAAAATAACAAAATCATGATAAAGTGGGAAACATAACTTTTGGTTTATAAATATCAATTAGCTTTTGAATCTGCAATGAAAATAATACCTTAGTAAAATTAAATTTTTAGAAACTTTTTTGGGGACTGTTACTGAGGATTGAACGTTGGGCCTTTGCACTGAGCTACATCCCTAGTCCTTTCAAAACATTTTTAATTATGAGACAGGATCTTGCCAACTTAGTGAGTTGCTCAGACTGGGTAATACCTTGCAATCATCCTGCGTCAGCCTCCTAAAGTTCTGGGGTGACAGGCATGTGCCACTTCCTTCCCCAACTAAACTTCCGTTTTTTAAAAATGAATTTTTTTAATGCATGTGGTACTGTCCAGTAAATACAATACAAAAGAGTTATAAGCATGACTTTTTTTTTTTCTAGACGAGATCTTGCTATGTAGTTAAGCCTGGCCTTGAACGCACTATGTAGCCAAAGTTGGCTTTGAATTCATGGCGATCCTCTTGCCTCAGCCTTTCTAGTGCTGGGATTATAGGCATGTGCCACCATGCCTGCCAGCATGACATTTTAAATATATCATCCATACAAGTCACAAGCATACAGTAAAACTATAGTTAACACACCTGTGTAGCCTGTCCAAATCAAGAAACAAAATATTTCTAGCCTAGTTTGCAAACGTGATATTTTAATGTATGCAAATATTTAAAAATAGCACAGAAATTTGAGAGACTAAAAATTTCTGCATTTATGATGCTTAGGAAACTGGGCTTATCCAGAAAGGACTGTGGTTCCTATTTTTCTCACAATAAATTTAAAAGTAATTAACTTACTTTTACCTTTGTGGGAGGTGAATTTATTCTTTTGTAGTCCATTGACTCAGTTTCCACTTATGCTTTAAAGGAAGATAACATTGTATTTAGATTGTCATCAGTATTTCTAGATGTATCTTAGCATATAGAAAGTATGAGTTTTTTACAGTAGAGCAAAATTTAGTATTGTTTTAAAATTTTATTTTAATATATATCACATGTATTTTTAAATATAATGGTCCAACTGGCACTGGGCAGAATTTTGCATATTTTATTTATTTTACTTAATTGTACAGATCCTTTCCCTGACCTTATCTTGATCTGGGGAGTTTATATTTGTAATCCCATGGAAAAGTTATTGGAACTCCAATAAGTTAATTCCAGTCTACCACTTCCAATGCAACCCATGGTGGGAATAAAGACACTAACATATATTTATAGTTACGGGGAGCCAAGCGGTCCTAAGTTCAGCCAAGATGGTCCCGAGTCCAGCCGAGACGGTGGTTCACTGGAACAAAGGCCTACCTCAGGTTTTTGTTCATTTGCGAGGAAGGGAATGGCTCGAGGATGAGTGACTGTGAGAATGGTGGGAAGTACCTGAGTGCTATGCGCTGGGCTAGCTCGATAGGTGGCCTGAGATCACCTCTGCAACATGCAGAGGGAAGGACCTGCAGAAGAGTAATCTGCGTAACACAGTAGAGGTGGCATCTAATGTGTTGGGGTCGGCTTCAGCTCTGATGTGTAAACTTTTGTGCCCTGGGAAGTGACAGCCTCTCATCTCAAGGCTCATCCCAGTTGACAGTGTAGAGTGGTGGCTCTGTGTCCCGCCCGGCTCAGCCGTGTGTCTCGGGAGTCACAGGGCAGGGAAACAGCCTCTGTCGCCTAGCTTTGAAGATTATGCATGAGCACCTCAGCCAGCCCTATGTACATTGCTTAAAACCAGCTGAAGG
>RJWT010055869.1:0-10092 GCA_004365215.1 Cuniculus paca
AGGCGCCGCTCAAACCCTGCGCAGACCCACACCTAGCCACCTGGAAGCAGCGCCGACCCCGCCTGGTGGGCGCGCGACCAGACTTCCTCAGTGAGACAGCCCAACTCACCAACTAGGCCACCGCGACTGTTTGGGGAAACGCCGGCCCGCTCCCCGCGCGTCTTCTGGCGTCACTTCCCAGACGCGCTCACGTGCTGCTACACCGGCGTTGACGTCACATCTCGCGCGCCGGAACTACGAGTCCCGTGGTGCCTCGCGCGGGTAGCAGGGCGCGGGAGCACGTTGCTGGTGGGCGCGGCTGGGGATCCGCTGCGGTGAGAGAGCGTGGCTGGGCCGCGGGTGGGCGGCGGGTCCCCCGGCTCCCCCTGCGGGAAGGTTGTCCTTCCCTCTGTGCAGCAGCCGGACGTTGGCGAGGTAGAGGGGCCGCGACCTGCATGGGGGCGGGAAGGCCCGAGGGCACCTTCAGCCGGGGTGCGCGCTGCCAGTGCGGAGGTCATTATGCGGGCAGACTGGGCCCCCGCCTGGGACAGCTGTCAGCCCTGGAACCTTCCTCCTCGCGAGCTAGCCGAGGGGGCTGCGGTGCGTTGGGAAGCCGTGCCAGCCCTTCCTCCCGGGAGGCTGTGCTCTCTATCAGGTTTTGGGGAAAGGGAAGCCTGCACCTGTTCGCGACAAACACCTCGCGTTGTCTGTGTGGCTGAACTTTGGCATGCAGTGGCTGAAGGGAGGAGGGCGCATTCTCTGTCCATCACCTCCGATTTCCACTGGCGAGTCGGAGGCATCTGCTGTACCGAAACTCTAAAGTTCCGTGGTTCTGGGCTGTCTCCCCCGCATTCGGTCAAACTACCTGTGAATTCAGAAGGCTTACGATGCGTGTGTGTGTTATCGTTGTTGTGCCTCAACACCTTCCCACCTTCAATGTAAAACCGTGACAGATTTACAGTCCATTTTGGAATTAATTCTTTACCAAAATTGATCCTTTAAAAGAATCTTTGAAAAATGTGTTTTACCTGCTCGCTTTTTTTGTTTGTTTGTTTGTTTTTAGGCAGAGTTATAGACTTGGCTTTGGGGAAGGTGACATTTGCAACATGTACCTCACAGTCTGATGATTTCTAAATTGTGATCAGACTGAGGTTGTTGGCCACTTGTAATGACTTTGAACCAATAAAGAGACTACCTTTAACAAATAAGGATGAGCTATCAATTTTTTTTTCGGGTACTGAAGATCGAACTCACAACCTTGCACTTACCAGACGGGCGCTGTGCCGCTGAGGTATATCCCCAGCCCGAACCATCAATTTCAGAAAACGGTATTTGTACTTTTTAGGACATATCATTAGCTAAGTTGAGAATTCAGTTCATGAGTGACAATTGCAAAGGTGCATATAGGTCCTAGACTAAAGTACTAATCCCATGTTCAGGCACTAGAACTAGGCAGTTAACACTGTCCATATTTGCTTGTTCTGTTGCTCAAGTTTCTTGAAATAATTGCTGTTGTATTTTAGAGAAAATGGATCTAATTTTGACCTTAAAACTTTTTCTCAGATTAAAAACCTCTTCACTGTGTGTTTATACAAACTTCATGATGAATTAATGTTGTATATGGGTTATATAGAAGTCACATTTTGTAGCTTTTGTAGAACTTAACTAGGAGTCTTGTAAAAAACCTCTGATTTTCTAGAAATTGAATTAAAATAATAACAGTAACTAACATTGTAGTACCTTTAATGTGCCAAGCCAGGTGCTTTGCACCTTTGTGGTCATTTAGTTCTTGTGTAATCCAGTGGGGTTTGTTTGTTTGTTTTACAGATGAAGAGTAAGTAACTTGGCCAAGGTCTTGCAATTGATGAGTGGTGGGATGGGGATTTGGACTCAAGCTGCAGGGACCAAAAATCTGCTAATAATGAAACAATGCCTGTTAGAAGTCTGTCCTCGGATTCTAGAAGTTGCCTGGAACATAGATACTCAAAGATATGTTTTGATACTACATTTTTTTTTGTTTGTTTTGTTTTGTTCTTGTTTTTTTGAGAAAGTCTTGCTATGTAGTCCAGGCTGGCCTTGAACTTGTTATGTACTAAATATATATCTCAGGCGGGCTTTGATCCTCAGTTCTCTTGCTTAGGCTCCCATGTGCTAATATCACAAGTGTGTATCACCATGCCTAGCTTGTTACTTCTTAATACTCAATTACTATGGTCAGAGGGAAAAATAGCTGGATAAGGATATTATCTTGCCAGAACATGAGCTCCACCAAGACAGAGTCCTCATTTTCTTTAGTGATTTAACTTAGGTGCTTGAACACTCCTGGCACTTATTGCATGAATGAATCTCCAAGAAAGGTTTAAAAATCATGGATTTTTTAAAAATGACAGATGGGATTTATTTCAAGACATTGATAAGAAACAGCATTTCTCTCAGAGGTGCAATTTTAAAGTATAATTTCAGTTGTAGAATTGAAGATCATATTTTTGAAACATAAAATTGTTTTTTAAATGGCGGGAACTTCCTAAGAATGATGAGGACAAAATAGTATAAAATAGTACAAAATAGTATAAAACCAATCAAAACAAGAATGAAAGCATTACAGGCCTTCAAAACCAGACAAAAGGAAATCAACAATGGCTAGCATAATGTCTCTTGTTTTCTTCAAAATAGCTGTTCATACCTTCTCACATATTGCAAGAATGATGAAGTTTTAAACGGCAGGAACTGCCTAAGAGTGATGAAGTTCTACGGAGGCAGGAAAGAGGTGTCTATGTCATGTTCATTCCTCAAAGAGGCTTGGAGGAAGTTTTCCTTCTGTTCATTTCAGATATTTTCCATACCAAAATTGTCTCTTTTGATGAGATATTCTTGTTAAATATTTTCTGAGCTGGGAATAATACAGCTCAGTAGTGGAGTGGTAGCATATGCAAGTCCCTGGGTTTGATCCCCAGCCCTGAAAAAAAATCTTTAAAAAATGTTTCCTACAGTTGAAAGTAGTATTTGGTTGAGAAATTTGCAAGTTTACAATGTGTCATAATTAATTTTATGTCAAGTTGGCCAGACTATGCTACATAATTATTTAAATATTTATCAAGGTGTTGCTGTGATGGTACTTTGAAGATGTGGCTAATATTAATACTCAGTTGACTTTTTTTGTTTGTTTGTTTTGGTTTTGGTTTTGGTTTTGGTTTGGTTTTTTGAGACAGGATCTAGCTATGGAGTTCAGGCTGGCATTGAACTCAATATGTAGCCCAGGCTGGCCTCGAACTCATGGTAATCCTGCCTTAGCCTCCTGAGTGCTGAGATTACAGGTGTGTGCCACCATGTCTGACAACACTCAGTTGACTTTAAGGAATTTGCCCTCAATAGCAATCTATATGTCTGCCTAAATTTAGTTATAGATACTTATTTGTATATCTACATCTCCATCTGTATATCTGGTTTTGTATTCCTGGACCATCCTGACTAATACCACTTTTGCACTGAGAGTGGTTCTAGAGTATCATAAGGATGAATTTTCTGATTGGTCCTGTGCTATCTGAAATTAGTTCTCTAATTCAAGTACATTTAAAGGCTCCAATGACTATTTCTAGCAATAAAGAGGACATTGATAGTTCATGGCATGATATGGCAGTAGAGATACGCAAAATATCACCACTGGATACTCCAGTTGAAATGCTTGTAGAAGGCAAAGGCCTGAGTGATCATGTATATTGATAATTTAGAATGTTTTTGTCAAAACTAAGCAGAGATTGGCTTACTGCTCCTCACGTGCCTGATAAAGTAGGAAGGATCCCTGACAGACCCTTAGGGTTTTGTAACAAAGCCTTGCCATCCTCTGTGTATAACTGCACACCTTGAGAAGCAGCTTCTTTATTCCTGGGCTTAGTGAAGACTGAACACTGAGCCATGGGCCACAGAGTTCTCACGCATGTGGTCAGAAGAACAACTGGTCATTTCACTGGTCAGAAGCAGAGGCAGGCTGCATGTGTTAGGATCCAATGCGCCAGGTTGTCTGTGTCGTTCAGTGATTAGACCTCTCTGTGTTTTAATCTCTTCCTGCAGTAACTGCATGGAATAAATAATACATGTGTAGTGCTTAGAATAGAACCTGTCAATAGTTAGCTTCTCTTGTCACAGATAAAACTGTTACTTTAATGTCATTGTCTTGATATAGTTGGGGGGAAAAATCATTTTCATGAATTCATGTAAACCTGAGCAGCAGTTTGAAATGGTGACAAGTCTGAGGCATTTTATATGCTGTCAGGTCCTGAGTTTATTCCTCTGGGAATTAGCAGTGGTAGCAGTGGTCCATTATCTCCAGGTGATAAAGGGTAGCTGGGCCTTATGTATGTGCAGCCAAAAAATTAAGGCAAGAGGAGAGTCCTCAGAAAATAGGAAGGGCAGCCGGGAGTAGTGGGAGGTAACTCATTCAGAGCTTGCAGCTGCTGCAGATGAATCCTAAGAGAAGGTCCCTCTCTTGCTCTTGCTGTTGTCCTCATCCTCTCCCTCCCTCCCTCTCTCTCTCTCTCTCTCTCATTAGTACATGTTTGCAGTACATGCAGTTTACAGTCATCAAGGAGTTGATACATGTACATACTACAACTTGATTCTTCTTTTAAATCCCCTTTCCTGCCAGCTCCCTCCTTCCTCCTCTAAATCCTGATATTATTAATCTTATGTTTATGACATACAATGTTTACGTTTATTTAGGTTATTGGGTTCCTCAACATGGCATATCTTTATTCTAATTTTTCTTCTCCCCTCCCCCCATTCTCCTGGACCCTTCCCGTTTGCAAGAGGTTACATCCCCTTGTCTCCTTCTATCAATCCTTTATTGTGCTCTTTGGTTGTATTTTGCTTTACCCAAATAAGAGATATTATACAGTATTTAAGCTTGCGTGTCTGATTTATTTCACTCAACATATTTTCCATGTGCATCCATTTTCCTACACATCTCTCAAATTTATAGCCAAGTTGTATTCCATTATATATAGGCACCACATTTTCTTTATTTAATCATTTGTTGATAGTTATACAGTGGACCCTTGACTTGTGAACTCACTTATGAGGACTTATAAATCAAGCTGATTGTAAGTAAAGATTTATTGAGAGCCAGTCCCAGTCCTTGTCACAGTCCAGGAAATTTATATTTGTAATCCCATGGAAAAGTTATTGGAATCCTCCTGAGTTAATTTCAATCTACCACTACCAGTGCAACGCATGGCAAGAATAAAGACGTGAAGGCATATTTGTGGTTGTGGGGAGCCAAGGGGGTTCTAAGTCCAGCTAGAGTGATGGCTAACTGGAATGAATGCCGCGACCCGGGGCCAGACCCGGGTTTTATTAATTCATCAAGAGGGAAGTGGGTCAAGCTTGAGTGACTGTAGTTGTGGTGGGAATCACACAAGTGCTGTGAGCTGGGCCAGGTAGGAGGCCTGAAATCACCCAGCAATATGCAGAGAGAGAGAGAGAGAGATGCAGAAAGAGTAATCTGTATAACACAACTGGAGGCAGTATCTAATGTTTTGGGATTGGTGCTTCAACTTGATGTATAAGTTTTATACCTTGAGATGTTAGGACCTCTTTCTTAAGACTCAGTCCCAGCCAACAGTATGGAGCATGGCTGACCCTCCCACCCAGTTTACACATGCTTCTTGGGAGCTACAGGGCAGGGCAACAATGCCTTGCTTCAAGGATTGACATCAGCACCTGGGCTAGACTGAGTTGCATTACTTAAAGCTAGTGGGGTGGGGGGTGGTCCTAGCCAGCTCTGTACTTATCAACACATGGAAATGCGGCCAGGTTTAACCAAAATGGATATGATTGCTCTTCTTTCAAGGAGAGTCATCCAAGAGGTCCTCCACAAAGACTATTTTTCCCATAAGAAATAATGGAAATACCCATAATGCATTCTGAACCTCCCAATGCACCTCTCAACTAACCTTTTCATAATAAAAAAGGTTGTATAATGTGCATAATTTCACAAATACCAGTAATTTTTCTAGTGTATCCATCAAAAATTACAAAATGTGCCTAGTTTACTAGAAACAACAGTTTCATATTGTTCTCACCATTCAAGTTGACATCTTATGCTTGCAGGAGAACATCAGGAATCTGGCTCTCTGATCTAAGGTTGTCTGTTTCTGTCTTTTCTTTAACACTGTTCTGTAGTATATGACATGACATTGTCATTAAGCAAATGAATGCAACGATTGGCGTTTTCTGTGTAAGTGGGTCTTCACTACAGATGTTTGTAGCTCTGTCCATTTTTTTCAGTATCTCCTTTATTTCAGAAGAAGAACTTTGCTGCACTGATTGTTGATACTCCTCATCCTCTTAGAAAACTCCTCAGCTGTCATTCTCTGTTACTCAGCCAGAAGTTGATGGAGTTCTTCTGTAGACAATTTCTCTGAGTCTTCCTCTACTAGTTCCTCAACATCATCACTGTTTATTTACCTGTAAGCCTTTGAATTCTGCTATAGTGACAGTGTCATCAACCACAGGAACAATTGGAGGCTCAGGCTTCTCTACATTAGCTTCTTTATACAAATCTATTCTCTGTAAGGTTGTCAAGATGGTGGATTTTGACTTATACATATATATTAATGAGATTGGTCGTAGGAACACCTATCTCACATTTCTTCACAATTTCCTTCTTTTTTATTGTAATTGTTTTCTTTACCTTCCCTTCCTTCCTTAGCTTCTTTTCTAGCTTTTTGGGGGCCATTCTAGTAGCAGTAATCCCAGCGATTATACAGTACACTGACCAGAATCACATCCACAAATGTGGATCTGGGCTCAGACTGACACTTACACTTACATACACTTTTCTGGCTTCACAAGTCATTGTTTATTGCTGCACAAGCAGCCAGCATTTGGGTCATTACTCAAGACTAAAATGCTAGTGGTAACTCAAAGGTCCACTGTACAGGCTTCCAGCAGTTAGCTTTTTTTTTTGGTACTGGGGATCAAACTCAGAACCTTGCACTTGCCAGGCAGGCACTGTGCCACTAAGCTATATCCCAGGTCCACAATTAGCTATTATATATAAATTGTGCTGCTATAAACACTGGTATACTTGTGTCACTATAGTACAATGTCTTTAGCTGTTTGGGGAAGATCCTTTGAAGGGATATAGCTGGGTCATATGGAAGGTCTTATTTATAAGCAACACTTGTTTTGAAGGGAGCCTTAAAACTCAGAGATTCCTCCATTCTTCTAAATTGCCTTTATAACTTCTTGAGTCAGATAAACTGTATAAAATATGGTATTTGGTTTTTAACATAAATGTGGGTTATAGTAGTTCTTCTTTACCGTTCGCAGTACTAAAATTTTTGTGGTAGTTTGAGCTTCTAGGAAGGTTGCATAGCAATCAGGCTCATTTGTTAAAATAAGAGGAGTTTGATACAGAGATGCAGTGTTTGCCTGATAGCTGTCAGATGTCACATTAAGGAAAAAAATATGGCATATCCCTTATAAAATATTTTCATTATCCATTGATGCTCTGCAATTTTGATGTTTGACATTTTCATTCAGATTATGGAAGATACAATATGAATAACTTTTCTTGGAGGTAAAACAGCCATGATAAGGAGTCTGACCCCAGCATGAAGTGACAACCCAGTTTGTCATCCAGAAGAGGGTGCTGAACTTCTGAGGGAATGTAGGTGCATGTGTATTAGAACAACCATAGATATGCTCAACATATCCTGTGTCTTTGTACTTTCATATCCATCCAATCAGAATTAGAGCTAAAAAATTTAGTATGAAGCACCTTAAGAATATATTCAGTAACCTACTATTTATACTTATAGGAGTTTCTTGAAGACTTAAAGATGTGGGAAGATTTTATATGTGAGGATGTTATTTATAGTGCATTAAAATTCAAACTAAGTTTATAAGAGCAAGAGAACAAGTAAATCACTTGTGGGTTATTGGTTTATTTTCAAAATGGTGGAGTGTTTCTTATCCACCTTTTTAGGCTTCTTGTGAGAAGTCCACATGCAAGGTTTTGGGAACTGCTCTGGGCATGTGTTCCAGGATCTTGCAATTAGTAAGGCATACCTACTTCTCCAACTACTTACTGTCCTGTGTCAGTCATGGTATTTGTGTATCAATTTACTATCTGTGGAAGCAGTAGTTAGGCTATTCCTTTTTAATGTTTGCAATTTTTTTTCTTATTCTGGCTAGAGTTCTATCAATTGTTTATTTTTTTCCGAAGAACTGGGCTTTGGTTTTGGCAGGTTACGTTTTCATGTATGTCCTTCCTCTGAGTCTCTTACTCTATCTATGACTCCATGTTTAGGCACATTAGCAAATTTGTTACGATTTTTTTCCCTGTTAATCTGTCTATTGTTGATTTATCTAGAGATTAAAATTACCAAATCTTCAGGGAGAAAAGAGTAAATTTAAAACTTTCCTACATAGACACATCCCCAAACAATCCAGTTTTAGCCCACATGATAAAGTCCCTCCAAATTATCCTTACAGGAACAGTAACTGGGAATCAACCAATCTGCCTTTGTTCTGTTCCTGCTTTTCTCACTCCTTTTCTGTCTCAAAACCAGCTTCATTTGCTCAGTGTACCAGACTCATTCTAGAAACTAAGATTTACTTTATTTTTCTCTTTTGACAATAACAGTGATGTTTTTAAAAAGATAGTTGTAAATATGTATTTACCTAACACGATCCAAACAAATGATGTGAAAACTGTTAGAACAAAAGGGAAAAAAGATAAATTATTAGAAATTTCTACTCTGATCAGTTAATAAGGAGCTAGTTGAACTAAACAGTGCCATGATCAACTTGATCTAATTGTCATTTATAGAAGTTTACTTGGAGTAGTCAACAAGACAGGGCACATTCTGGGCCATAAAATAAACCTTAGCAAATTTAAAAGAATGGAAATTATGCAAACTGTTCTCCAACTGGAAATCAGTAACACAAAGATAGCCAGAACTCCCTACACCACACACACACACACACCACCCCCAATATTTTGGTTTCCCAAGACTTCACCTTTCAGGTAGAATAGGAAATATATTTTTGTCCCCTTGCTCCTGTTAATGAGCTCCTAAAATTCCTGGAATTTCTTAAGTGCAGGACATGCTTTGATATTAATAATAAGCCTCTTTGATAACTCCTGAGTTTATGCTGATGCAGTTACTTAGGATGAGAATGCCCACAGCCTCAAGGTAGGGCTGTAATCGATGCTGTAAAATAGAACTCTTAAACTTTTTTTGCTGAGCACATAGCAGCACCCACTCACTCCCTTCTCTTTAACCCAAAAGAAGTGACAGAATATGCAGATGCCAGCTCTAGGAAGCCAGGCGCCTAATTTGTTTTTCACAAGAAAGGAGAATGAGGGCCGGGGGTTTAGCTCAGTGGCATAAGCATCTGCCTGGCAAGCTCCAGAGGTCATGAGTTCAATCCCTGGCACCCCCCCCAAAAAGGGAGAATGAACTGAAGATGACTAGAAGTGATACAGCAAATGTAAAGATTTGCGTTGTCTCTCCATGCCCCTCTCCCATCTGGCCAGACCTCTGTATTCTCTGTAATTTTTTTTTTTTTTTTGTAGCACCGGGGATTGAACTCATGACCTCGTGCTTCCCAGGCAGGTGCTTAGGCCACTGAGTTAGATCCCTGGCCCTTGTCTTTTTTTTTTTTTTTTTTTTTTTTGCGGCATTGGGGTTTGAACTCATGACCTTGTGCTTGCCAGGCAGGCGCTTAGGCCACTGAGTTAGATCCCTGGCCCTGGTGTTTTTGAGACAGGGTCTCACTATGCCGTTCAGGCTGGCCTTGAGCTTTGTAGCCCAGGCTGGTCTCGAACTCACAACAATCCTCCTGTCACAGCCTCCCGAGTGCTGGGATTACAGGCATGAGCCACCATGCCTGGCTTGTAGTGTTCTTATAAGCTAGCACATGTGTTCCCTGAGTTCTGTAAACTGGGGGTGGGGTTTGACTTTGTCTCCAGGTGGATAATGTCAACTGGGGTGCACCAGGTGAAGAATTCACAGGACTGTTTGGTGCAGGAACCACTCCCTAATTCCCCCTACAAGCTGCTGTAGAGGGGGACGCAGCTTGGTTTTATCTCTTCACGTCTTTCGA
>RJWT010055870.1:0-10079 GCA_004365215.1 Cuniculus paca
GTTTGCAGTACATAATGATGACATTTCTCATGGAAAGTTGGTACCTGTGCTTAACACATCTCAATTCTTTTTTTGTCCTCTTCCCTTTCTCTTCTTCTTCCCTTCCTCCATCTCTTGGTTCCCTTCCCATTTGCAAAAGATCTAGCTTCCTGTTTTCTGTTAGCTTTTATTTTGCTCTTTTATTTCTATTTTGGGTTTTTCATATTAGACAAACCATAGGTTTGCATCTGATGTATCTGATGTATTTCCACTAACACTTTGATCTCAAGGTGCATCCATTTGCCTGAAGATGACTCAAATTTATCCTTCTTTATGGCAGAGTAGTACTCCACCATGTATAAATACCACATTTTCTTTAGCCAGTCATCTATTGATGGACATACAGGCTGCTTCTAAAATTTAGCTATTATGAATCGTGTTGTTGTAAATATGGATATGTATGTATCACTGTAAAATGATGTCTTTAACTCTTTGGGGAAGATACCTAGAAAGAGAAGAGCTGGAATAAATGGAATTTCTAGCTTAGTTTTTTGGGGAATCTCCTTTCATACCTATTATTTCATCTAAAGGCCAACTGAAAGTAATTTTTTCCCAAGTATACTGGACCATTACATCAAGACTTCCATTAAAATAGGAATAAATGATTGACTCTTTCTCAATAGCAATTAATGTGGTAGTTCTGCCAGAAGAAGCTATTGATCCAATCTTCGGTACTCCATCATGCTCAGGCAACAGGAAATGCACCTTATGCTCTGGCTCCCCAAGTTTTCCCTTGAGTGCTAACCTCAAGTTTTCTATTTTAAACTGATCTTTTTATACCAATGATTAGATGCTCCTGCCATTTACTTCCTTCCTGCAGCCTGTACTGTGACATATTGAGATTGCATTTCTTATGCGCACAAAAACTCTTCCACTAATTCCTTCGAGCCAATACATTTGTAGCAGAATATGCCAAAGAATGTCAATAATGGGAAATAGCAATAGGCTTAAATGACCACTGATTTCATCCTCTTTCTCTTATTTTCTTTCCTAAGATCCTCATATATCGGTATTAGGGACTATTTAATCCTCCCTTCCCAGGCTAACCTTTTACTTTAGATAGCAGAAGATGTTTCTGTCAATCAAGATGTGAAGTTAAAAAGGAATTCTAACGGTTGAACCCTTGCAGCTTCTGTAATGAGCCCAGCTGATCTTTAACCCAAGAAATTGGTGGTCCATCTGTTCAAAAGGAGCTCTACTCCTGCAAAGGACTGGCTCTCGTCATCAGAGGCATTTCAACACACAGCCTCCATCTGGCCGCTGTTGCTCACTAATCTAAAAAGAGACTTGGGGATGTGGGGGAGAGTGACATTTCCAGTTAACAGTAATTATTTCTAAAAGCTCTCGGCTTCTTTTCACATTTCCTCCTCCTTCTGACACTTCTATTTCCCATGGAGGACTTTTAGAAAATTAGGTTATCAGTAGAATCTTTAGAATTATTTATAAATAACATATTCTTCTGCTAACCTTCCCTGGTTTAGGCAACCTTGATTATGATCTGATTGTTATTTGTTTTATCCCTCAAATTCAATCGTGGGTTGCTGCCCTAATTGTTTTGTGTTCCTGTATACATTGTCTAAACCCAAAGCACATATGGTGAAACTGAGTGAGCTCTCTAAGGCTGAGTCTGACCCGGTAACCCAGCCTCTCTCATTGGTTCTATCTGGTCAATGATTAATAATGGGCCGTGCATGTCAGTCCATGATGTACCTGTCAGTTATGTCCAGCATGGATGAAATAGTTGAATTCTTTGCCTCATGGTTGTATAGTTCAGATCATCATGTACAGATGAAGGTTTCAACAGTGACACAGCTTTTGCTAATTTAAATCAGGGAAAGCACTCTTTCCCTGGTGTTCTTCAGTGTCAATGAATGAGAGCAGGTGAAGAGATTTGTGGAGGTCTTGCTTATAAATAAATAAGTCCTTCGGATTTCTTTCATCAAGGTCTCCTTTGGGTAGGTAAAGGTTTTCTGAAGCCAGGGGCAGTTCCAGGCATTGTCTGACCACCTCAACAGACTGTAGATCACAGGGAAAAGAAATCAAGGCAAGGTTTCTCCCACAAGAAAGTTTCTCCCAAGCCCTGCTAGAAAAAATAAAACAACTTCAGCTTTCAGTTAAGTGGCAATTAGTGATGAATTCTGCCACAAAGACCTGAGTTCCATACACTATTATATCAATTAAATCTTGAAGTGCCCAAGTCATGAGTCACCACTGTATAATCAATGCTAAAACTTTAAACAAAAATAGCCCTTTCTACTCCACATCAGCTTTGCAAATCTGAACAGTGTGACAGCTAAAGGAGAACTTGTGAGAAACGTACTTAGATCATAGCACAGGGAGCCTAACTGTGAAGGTCCCAAGGTGCTAAAAATACACGGATACTTGGGGACGAGCGTTGTCCAGCTTTTCAGAGCTGAGTTATAAAAGCCAGAGCCCAATTTAGATTTTGTCTTTCAGATGTCTTATGTGGCCCTTAATGTTTGTCTTTGAACACATAACCTTACCTATACTGTGTATTCATGAAAGCATCATGCTTTTTCAAGTGCCACCTGAAAAGCATCTCAGAGTAAGATGTTTTCGCTCTCATTATCCATTCTGCATAGCAAGGTGGGGTTCTGCCATTGTTTTCTGTATCACAGTGGTGCTGGAAGCAGCTCTGCCCTTGAATAGACCTGGCTTCCTACCCTTATTATTTCTGTGGTCTTAAACCACTTTCAGATGATGAATAAAGAGATTTTAATAGAGGATATGTGTATGGATAAAGAAGAGTGAGAATTGGTATGGTCAGCAGAATAATCAATGGACCTAAAAAATGGCCACAACCTAATCCTCAGAACTGTGACTATATTACACTAGGAGGCAAAAGAAACTTTTGCACATGTGATTAATTTAGGACCTTGTGGTAGAAAGCTGATTATCCAAGTGAATTCAATCTAGTAATGTGAGTCCTTAAAATCAGAGAGTTTTTCATGTGAATTCACATGGTGGGAAGGGTATGGGAAAATGGTCAGAGAGATGCAGCATGTTTGGTTTTTAAAATGAATGGAATGGGCCACAAGCCAAGGAACTCAGATGGCCTCTGCAAGCTGGAAAGCAAAGAAACAGATTTTCCCCTTGAGCATCAAAATAATCAGTGCAGCCCTGCCAACCCTGATTTTTGCCCAGAAACCTGTGTCAGAAATCTGACCCCCAGGACTGTGAGATAATAAGTTTGTGTTCTTTAAAGCAACTAACTTCTTGGTAATTGTTATGGCAGTTATGGAAAACCAAGAGAATAGATTTTCCAGGTGGTGGGAACAGAAAACCTGAGGTCAGAGTCACTTTAATTCAGCATACATTTATTTGATGCTATTTACCTGCAAGGTCCCTTTCTACAAAGCTGAGGAGATGCTGCTAGTTGTAGCCTTTTTTAAAAAGCTCCAATAGGTAGAATAAGTAAGCTTAGTTGGAACATGCATTGACTCTGGTTTGGAGCACATGACCGAATTTTTAAATGCTGACTTTGAAGAGAGAATAGGCCTCCAGGCAGAGATTGGAGGGGAGAGCACATCCATGGTGGGAATATATGGAAGCTTCTGGGCAGGTTCAGGTCAAGGAAGAAATAACCTTACCAAGTGTGGTTGAGTAGGAAACACGATCAGTAGTTCCATCATGAAACTCCATAATAAAGTCTTCACCAGCAGTTTCTCAAAAGTAAAGAGAGTAAGACCATGGAATGTGCGTTTTAATAGAGCTAAATTAATTCTATTTAAATTGAGTTCTTTGATCCTGAGATTATGTTGTTTTCTCTTTTTGGTATTAAAATTCTCTGTAATGGTGGTGTAGTTGCTACTGTTGAAATGTTCTTACTTAGCAAAATAAAAAATTGGCAATTCTATGTCTGATTTCTTTGCAGGCTTGTGGTCTGGTAGAGGTGGTGGATTCTTGATTCACAAAATGTAGAAGTCTGAAGGGCAGAGTATTATAGCAAAGGATGAATTTGGTGAGGCATAAGAGGAAATACTAGGACCCATCTGGAACATTTAGGGTGGGCCTAAATTTATGCAGTGTTGACCCTATCGCTAGCAGTTTGAGCTAAAGATTAGATGAATGTATTTGACTGTTCATTCAACAGTTTTTAGTGATGTGCTCTAGACGTTGTGCATGACATAGGGAAATTATGTGGCATAACAAGAGAATGAGATTGGAACCCACCTTAGTTGGCTAGATTCCACGGAGAAAAGTAATAACCTGTATTTTTGAGAATGAGAGGTGGTACTGAATGTATCGCTGGTCAGAAGGACAGAAAAGTCTAGATAGAGGTTCTGAAGCCAGGCTGATTTTGCCTCTCCAGGTTACATGGAAATTGGCAATGGTTGGAGACTTGTCTGGTTGTCATGATTGGGGTTAGGTTGCTTGCCACAGATGTCTAGTAAGCAAAGACCACACTACAAGGGCACCCGTGCATCACAAAGAATAATCTGACCCCAAATATCAGTAATGCCAAGGTCCAGAAACTGGTCAACAGGAAGTTTTAATGTGACAAAATAAAAGGGAACTGCTTTGTACTCTGAGATAGAACTACAAGATGAATAGTGTTCACTGGAAGGAAGAAAAATCCCCATTTTTTAAAAGAATTCTCCATATGTCAAATAGTCTCACAACATAAATTCCTATTCAACTATCAGTGAGGTATTAGTGATCATTACCTCTGCCCTACAAATGAAGAACTGGGGCCCAGGGAAGGTTGTGATTGGCCTGGAATCAGTCCATGGCTGGAGACAGATGTGAACCTAACGGTGTTCCATTTAATCATTCACCAAGGCTAGTCAGTTACTGATTACACACCTTCTGCCCATCTCCACTGCTGCTCTCCAAGGTCAAAGCCAGCATTATCTGTTGCCTAGGTTACTGAATGCAACAGCTGCTTATGAGATTTTCTCTTACTCTTCTCTCAACTGCAGTCAGAGGGAGCATTCTAAAAAGTACTTCTGTCTTTATCACTTTTCTGCTTAGAACCCTGGGAGTTTTTCTACTTCATTATGCTTGTCTTGTTTTCCACGTATGCACAACCTCCCCACAACTCTCTCTCCCTTTCTCTCACTCCCCCTTCTGACCAACCCCTCCAGTTCCATCAAATTTACTCCCATAAACAGAGTTTTTCTGGCCCCTTCCATGTATTCTCATGGCACCTGAGGGTCAGTGCCTTTACCACCCATTCATTAGTGGTTCTCTTACTTGCCTCTCTCACAGAATCATAAGGAATTTGAGAGTAAGGACAATGTGATTGCAATCTAAATTCTCACCACTAGGCACACAATAGGCACCAAATGCTGAGCGACTGCCTTTATCACTTTATCTGAACTAGGAGGTAGATTCAGCACTCCACTGAGACAGCAGGGCCAAATATAAGGCTCTTTTATCCTTCTAGACACAAGGTTATCATGAGCAGGGTTCTGACCATGGAGGAAGAAAGAAGATGTGAAACATATTGTAGAAACAAGTTTCTAAGACTTGTTGACAGATTGGCAGTGTGGGAAAATGGAACAAGATTACTGGAAAAGGATTATTAAATGAGTAAGAATGCTAAATTTGTGATAAATGATAATATAGAAGCATGTTTCTCAACTGAAAATCCTCAATAAATAAATGCAAATGCTTTTTCTGTAAATGCCAGTCATCCAAATAAATCATGGATGGTATTTAAAAACCATAGGAATTAATGTGAGCCCCTAGGGAGAAAGCCTACCAAGGAAGAGAAAAGAAGCCCCAGGATCAAGACCACAGGAACACCAGTGTTTATCAGTCACTAAAGGAGGAGGAGCCTAGGAAAGGATGAAAAAAAAAACAGATGCCAGAAGGAAAGAGGAAAATCAGAAAAGTGAGGGTACGCTGAGAGCACCACAAGGGGAGACCACAGGAAGCAAGGAGTGGGCATTTCAGTGGGGTGCTGCTGAGAAAGAAACTGTACAAGGCAGGGGCAGAGGAGGGTGCATTTCACAGAGCTCTCCTTTCTGGTAAGCTGAAGTACCAGGAGAGAAACAGAGATGATTTCTAAAACAGGAGGCCACTTGGTGTTTTGAGACCCCATTCCCTGGACCTGGTCGTGGTTTCCATTCCTTATATCACTTTGACTTGTTGCCCTGAGCAAGATAAGGCAGTGCAATGAATGAAGAAGCAGCTCTCTACTTGTCTAAGTAGTGTTAGTGGATGCACCAGTGAGAGGAGGACCCTTCTGACAATCAGAAGCAAATGTGAGGGCCAGTATAAAAATCCTCAGACCCCATCTCAGACTACAGCTGGTCTGAGATTTCACAAACTCAGCTTGTACAAAGTGTGCTGTGTTGCGTGCGTCTACAGCTCTGCCATCCCCAAAATGAAATCTTGGCTAATTGACTATGGTTCTCAATGAGGAATTATCTTCTGCTTCTCTCAGACATCAGCTGCTGCATCTACTCTGTGTAAGGGGGAGTAAGGAAACAATCAATGTTCTTCCCTTTTCATCTACTTTCTGCAGCAAAAGCGACTTTTTAAAAATTACCTGGTATTAAGAGTTTGAATTTCATTTGGCCCACCAAAGTGTGTTCTGGTTTTACCTCCTCTAGCTAACCCTGCCAAGTGCCATTCAGAGCAAATGGCAATCAATGTAGTATAATTTAAATGCTTTTGGTCATAAAACATCACTAATAACTGGAATTTCAGAACCTTTGAGTAATTATTCCAGTGAATTTTAAGATCCTATTTTTAGAGAATGAACTATATTTGGGGGGAATTTGTCTGGTCCCATGGCCATCTCAAGGTATAAGCTAATGATGTAGCAGGAGAAACTTTGTTTAATACGTTGCAATTAGGGAGACAAGAGCAAGATTATAATTTTCCTTCCCAAAGAGAGAAACTTGGAGCATTCTAGGGTCAGGTACATTTTGATGGAACATCTGTTGTTCTCTCCCTTTGAAATGTAACATTTTCTTTCCTCATTAACCCCAAGCTCTGAAGTCATTTATCTCAAGGTTCTTTCTAGGACATGCAGGACTTCTGGGTGAGAGATGATGGGTGAGCATCATTCAGCATCAGCAATGAAATTCCCCTCCACTCTGTTCTTCACATCTTCTGAGAAAGATAGTATTTTCATATGGAATATGGGGAATGATTTGGGGAAAAGAAGAGCATGCAACTGTGGAACTCTTTAAAAGTATAAATTCTCTTCATCAGAAGCAGAGCTTTTAAAAAAAAGACTATAGAGAAACAAGGAAGTATTTCTCAGCCTTTGGACAGGTGTCTGGCTGTCTTGATAGAAGACATCTTCATTCTGATAAATCTCAAGTTGAGAATTTCTGGATTATGTACCTTAGGTAAAAACCTGGCAGCTTGTTCACCGGGATTTGAATCAAAATGGATACTGTCTCATCTCATCTTGAAGTCAAGCTTTCCTGTCTTTTCACCCTCTTTAACTCTCAGATCATTTTTACCTTTGAAAATTGCCCAGTTCTTTCTTCAGTTTGTTCAGAACCAAAGAATAATATGAAAATTATTTCCACATACATTTTTCCTAGAAGTCACTCTCATCCATAATCGCCACCTTTTTATCCTTATCTTTCTCTGGCTCATTTGTCACAAAAAAGGGATGACTGAACACCAAATGAACCTCCCCATCAGCCTGTTTTGGCTTCTGGGATTTTGCTTCTACATGGCCTGTTCATTCCCTCCAATCCCATTTCTCAGAATCACTTCCAGGTTCATGCATTCCTCTAGTACCAGGCTCCAGGGAGTATCCAAATCTTGTTAGCAGTCAGTTCCTCTGCATCTTTGCCTGCCAGTTCTGAGTACAGTATGAAGGAGAATTCTGATTTCCCCTGGGCCTTCCTTAAGGTGAGTTTGTTCTGGTTGGCTCCCACAGAGCACCTCGAAACTCACCACCTCCCCTCCAGTTGCTACGGGCAGCCCCTTGAGATGCTCCTGACCTATGAGTGGAGACTTAGGTTAGCCATTTGCATCCTTCCAACCAGCAGCTCCTTCCTACCACCCTTCAGAGGCCCCCACAATTAGAGCCTGCAGGTTTAGCAAATTTATCTGAAAGGTAGAAAAGCAAGAAAACTGTTTCATTGGTCTTTGTGTATCATTTTCCAGTCTCCACAAGGCCTGCTTCCCAGATAGGGCATAACAAACTGAAAAGTGCTTATCAGTTAACTCATCCCTCTTCTGCATGGCATAAGGAGGCATTTTTTTCTTCTTTTCTCAGCTGGTGTGAAAATATCTTCACACACTAACATTTAAAGAGTTATTGACTGTGTGTGAGTCCACAGTGAAGTCAAAATCTTAGGAAAGATAGTTGGAAAAAAAGCAAGCTTTTGACCCTATATTGGCAATCTAAATTTTTGTCTCAGAGGCTGGTTGTGAGCTACTGAGCCATGTGTTACAGTGACATCAATTTCTTAACTGACTTTTTTATAAGAATATACTTAATACATCTTTAGTGAGTATACACTGTTTGCAGCCTCTTTTTGGATGAAATATCCCAGTGAAACACCATGGAATTTGACTTAACTCTTAATTTGTAGTTTGTATTTAATTGCATATTTTAATGGAAATACATGAATCTAAAACAAAGTATCTATTATAGGATCTAATTTATCTTCAAAATCTCCTTGGTGTGTGGCCAAGACTGATTGCCAGCTATTTGTTAATCACATGCTATATAGTGAAGGTTCTTAAGGCACTAGATAACAAGTGTGACTTTGAAGGGAACCAAAAGGCACTCAAAGTCAAAAAATGAAACTAATAATTGCTATGAAGATTTATCTCTTCAACAGTGGGCCCCTTGATATAATGTAAGTGACAATCTAGATTTCTTTCACTGTAGTTTAAATTATTACTATGATAATTTTCTTAGCAACACACAGAATTAAAGACTTGCTGCAGCCATACAAAGGTATAGAGACCTCATCACGTAGAATATATCTTGGTGTATTTTGGCTCCAGAAGCTGTGTAGCTGAGTTATGAGAGTTCCCACATTGGAACTGGAGGCTTGGATTCAGATGCCCACTCTATGGCCTACTCTCGGCTGTGGACATCTCTCTGGGCCTCAGTTTTCTTTTTATAGAACTAAAATGATAATCGGCATCTGTCTCTCACTGTCGCTGAGGGGGTTTTGTGAGAAAATGTAAGGTTTCTCCACATACCTACCTTAACAGGAGCTCAAAAAATGGTGACTTTAAATGTGTATAGTCCATACTTATCAATCTCCTTCTTCTCCAGTAGAATTAATATATTCACCAGTCAATGCAGGTGGTTGCATTGGTTACTTTAAAACTCTGGAGGTATATAATGCATTTCCTTTTCAGTCATGTATTCCAGTGGTTGGAATCTGGGCTTGGGAGCATGAGAATTACAGAGAATGAATCACCAATGTGACGTGGGTCTAGGGCAGTCCTTCAAGGTTGCCTCTTGAATCTAAAATCAGCTTTCATGTATGTGTATCCTGTATACGTAAGCCATGATTTCTAATGATAGCAAAGTGGAAAAAGTTTCCCAACTGTCCAGGGGGCCACATTTCTGCCTACCGTTCCCAGAGTAGGAGACTTCCAGACAGCAAACACAGCAACCTGCCACCCTTTTTCGTAGGATAGAACATGAGGAAAATAGAAGATTTTGAGATTTATCACTTTTCAAATTCCAAGGACCAAAGACGCTTTCGAAAGGAAAATTCAGGCCATCTCTTTTGACCTTGTTTTTTATATCAAATGTGTCTAATGAAAAGTATGACAACAGCTCTAATTTCAAATTGTAGAAAAAAGTCTTTTAATTTTCTCTCCATGAAAATTAGCAAGTTTGAGCTACATCCAAGTTACTCCAAATCTGACTGAAACACCATACCTGACCCCTATAACTTGAGGGATGAAAGGTTTCCTTGGACCCATGTTTTTAGTTCACAGCTGGCTGGCTCCAAGGCAGGAAGGTATAGTGGGAGGGCCTAGCCAAGGACAGCTACTCACATCAGAGCAGCCAGAAAGCAGAGAGTGAAAGGCAGAGCCAAGCAGAGAGCTACACCCCTCCTGGTCAT
>RJWT010055871.1:0-10098 GCA_004365215.1 Cuniculus paca
TATACACTTCAAACATGGAGAGAGAGAGAGACAGAGAAAGACAGAGACAGAGAGAGACAGAAAGAGAGAGAGACAGAGAGAAAGACAGAGAGAGACAGAGAGAGAGAGGATTGAGCTCAGTGGCGTAAGCGCCTGCCTGGCAAGCGTGAGGTGCCACAAAAAAAAAACAAAAATAAAATAAAATTAAGGCATAACTTCAACGTGTAATATACCACAAAAAATAAACGTAAAACATTTTGTTATAATTTATCACATATTAAAAAAATGACATGACTATCTTAAAGTCCCCACTGACTTAAGTTTTGGAATTATATAATAATTAAGAGAAGCATTACTCTCTTAACCTAAGTGAAAGTGTTAAAAATACATCTAAATTTGTTTGTTTTAGTTACAATTCTTTTGACCCCCTACTGGTAATAAACTGGTGATGGTACTACCTGTGGCTAGCTTCAGCTCTACCGAATTTGTCACTAGAAATGAGTTTGTAGTGTTATCCTTGTTTCTCCAAAGTTATAAGCGGAGGTGGCTTGACAGCTTCTCATAGGAAAGTTACTTAAAATGACAAAACACTTACTTACCTGAAATGGTTTCTGATAGATTTCTTCCATGGCAAGTCTTCCATATTCTGTGAATAACTATTAAATCATATTATTTAAAATAAGCCCCCAAGCAGATTCAGAGACATTCGTAAAACTGTTCTATATCAGAGCACCAGATGCCAGAGCCCTTGATATCATTTGCAAGCCAAACATTTAATTTTCTAGCACATCAAGTATATACTGAAATTTCCTCTAGTCCAGAAATCAAATATCAGTTTAAATCCATGTAACATTCAATTTTGCTAAAATTTTATAAGCTTCCAAGTATAAATTTAACACTAAAGTGAGAATTAAATTTTATTACTTTGGTATATAATGAGACATTCATACTTGTAAGTGTTGAAGATCATCTTCTTGAATATTCTGAGACAAATTATATACCTGTTAAAACAAAATTTGTTTTGTTTTTATTAGTGTTTATTCTGAATACCCAACTTACATGTAACTTTCACTGTGAAATTGAAGGTTAGCTGATAACTCAGTACAAATGTATCATTTAGCCACTATGTTAACCAGTGGCACAGAAAAGACTGTCTCTTTTTCTTAACATTCAAGATAAAACATTAAGGTGGAAACAGTGGTGGTGATAAAATATGTAAAAACCATAAATACAGGCATACTGGCGGCCTTAAAGAGGCAGAGATAAAAAGTATACTATGTAGCTCCTTTTCCTTTTCCTTCTGCTCAAAATGTTCTTTAGCTGGGTGTGGGGGCACACAGGAGATGACTGTGAGTTCCAAGCCAACCTGGCTCCCACAGTAAGTCCAAAGCCAGCCTGAGCGACATAGAGAGACCCTATCTCAAAAAAAAAAAAAAGAAAGGCTTCTTTAATGCCTTGTTATTTAAAAAGAAAAAAAGAAAATTAAAGGTTGTTTCCACAGTCATGTTTCTAAGCTGGTGAATTTAGAGGCAAAATTTCTACAAAAATCAATTCCTGGAACAGTATCGCTGACACAGTGGTAGAGTGGTCACCTAACACAGGAGACCCTGTATTCAATTTCCAGCAAAAACAAAATGAAACAAAATAAATCCCTGCCCAGTATGAAGTATACAATTTTTCAGGGGGTATCTCAAATACCACTGACTCTACTGCCCTTCTCTTTTTCACTTAAGTCATCAGCCTAAACATGTAAATTTCACCAGCTTGTGGAAATTTTAAAAAAACAGCAGGTGGCACTCTTGCCCATTTCAGAATTTTTTTGTCTAAGGCACACAGACCACAAGTGTTAATGGAGGTTCTCGCAGAGAAAAGAAATTGGAAAAAAAGATTTTTCAGGTCCACTCTCCTTAGTACACGGACCTTTATAAAGACTGGCTGCCACAGGAGAAAAGAGGGCACCTACTGGTATCACTTGTGCTGAAAGTTTTTCATTCTAACAAGGTTACCCCAAACAGAAAACAATTTGTCCTAATAGCAAGTAAGTGGCAATCTAGATGAATTTGGATATCAGAATATAAGCACTCAATATACACCAGGAAACCTAAAATGTATTCTCAGCTACTGATCAATTCCAGAAAAAGTAATCAATGACTGAGATGGTTAAACTTCATACTTAATTAAAACCTCACACCATAACCAACCTATTTTTATTCATGAAGACTCTAGCTTTTAGAAAGTAGGTCCAGATTCTTTTACTGTCAAGAGCCAGGTTGCAAGTAGCAAAGAAGACTTGTTTATTTTAGATCATTAGTACTTAGCATACTGCCTTGTACTTAATAGATGCTCAATTTGTCAATGATCTAACAGCCAGATCTTATTTAAGAAAAAAAAATTAGCCCCAAAGTCAAGGAAAAAAACAGTAACAAATCTTTATCTTCTTGGCTATGAGGAGTCTACAAAGCACTTTTATATGTATTATCTCATTTATATCTCATCTCTAACCCCACAGAACAATCACATGTGAGATAAGCAAAATGGATAAAATCTTCATTTTATAGATAAGGTCATGACTGAGTGACTTAAAGTTACTGTCCAAAACCAGTATCCAAAAGTTGAACAAGAAAACCTCAAATGACAAATTTTAGAACAGAAAACTCCTCCATTACAATTTAAGGCAAGTTCTAAAAAGCTAGCTAACATGAAGGGCTAAAACATGATAGAGAGATGGCTTCTGCTTGCCTCAAGGGAATTATGAATACTGTTTTGTTTTGTGGCCTTGTCTCCTCCAGACTTATACATCTACTCAAGACAAAACAAGAACACCTGGTGCCTGTTGAGGGCCTCAGCCCCTCTGTGGAGTATCTCTGACTGCTGATCACAACTACGACCCTCTTCAGCTGGAAGTAGCCAGATGGGTCTTCGATCCTTGCCATCTCACAGTAGTTGGGGGTACTTCTTCACAGGGGGGAATATTATAGATAGCTAAATTAGACAGAAATATTGTAGGCAGTCAGAGGTCAGTGCAGAAGACAATCGTTGAGTGGAGGCACATTCACTGAAGGTCAGGCTTCAAGAAAAAGAACTACTTCCCCTAGGGATGAACAGCAGCAATTGATATTCTAAATAGGCATCAATTACCTTGGTGAAGGACCAAACCTCCTCAACCCACCCCTTCCAGGAAAGTCCTTGCCTACTTGCTACATGACTTGTTTTCCCATTTGATCCCCATTTAATCAATATTACCCCAGTAACTATACTTGTTGTGTACTCATGGGTTGACCAGTTTTGTCCCACCTCACAGATTTGCCACTGGATCAGTATTACCTAAGTGATTGCACATATAATCTTACCGAATAATTCCCACCATAAGCCCACCTCACCTCTTGGCTTTGTTAAGTAAACACCCTTGAGAAGCAGGTTTGAAGGACCAAACCCACCTTCCAGGCCCCTTCTGTCCCTCTCAGACAGAAGCTTTCTTTCTCTCAATAAATACTTCCTACTCTTTATCAAAAAAACAAACACATCTTGTGTGATCAAAAAAAAAAAAAAGGTAGAAAATGGCAAGAGATTGAGGGCCCCTGATATATCACTTAGTAAGTATTGACAGATACATTCCCAGCTCTGTGATACAGAAGCTAGTCTGAAAAGTATCCCTCTTTTAGCTTATATTAATATCCGAACTTCTTTCCACCCTGACACCTAGGTACTTCAAATTGTGGAAGGAAGGAAATGGGAACTTACAGACCAGACATTACTGGAAAGCATTACAAAAGTGGTAAGACATTTTGACAGTATTACCTAAGAACTACTACCAAGCCAGGCATGATGGCACATGCCTATAATCTCAGCACTCTGGGAGACTAAGGTAGAAGGATTGCAAATTTAAGTCCAGCCTGGGTAACTCAGACCTTGACTCAAAAACAGCCAGTTCTTTTGAGTTTTCACTGTAACATCTGTGAGTTTTTTGTTTTTTTTTTAAAAGGAAAAGATGTTATGTTGTTATGTGCTTTGTGTAATTGAAGTTGACCAGATAGCTTTGGTTCTTGGCAAACCAAGTATAGTTTCAGTTTTTTCATTGATATCTATGATAACTAGTAAAATAAAGGAGGTGGAAGCATAAGGATTCATATTTAATTGGAACTAATCAAAGTACTACATGAAATTTCACATTAGGAGCTAGAACAGCAAGCATGAAAATGTAAATAACTAATAAGAAACAAATAGCTGTCTTTGATTTCAATCTTTTTTAATTTTTCTTCATTCAAAAGACATTTTGAGGAAGGGCCAAAGCTAAGCAGACCATGTGAAGTGATCATTCCACTTATCTCAAGTCTCACCTGGACAGAACTAGTCATAGTGCTCAGAGCAAAAACTGTTGCACAGTCTTTGATAGTTGACTGGCTATCAAAGGCACCCTGGGTATCCATTAGCAGCACAGCCACCTAGAAATTCAAAAGTTTAAAATACTTAGTAAAACAGTCACCAAAAATGACCATAAAAATCAGATAATAATAAATGTCAAAAGCAGAAATTAAATCCAAAGTACTCATAGCCTACATAGTCTAATATAATCTATATGTTAGTTATCAGATAGCCTATGTCATTCTGATTTTCAATACTGAGAAATAGTTCAAAAATAGAAAAGTATAAATAGACTTTTACTTTTGTTCCATTAGGTCTGTCAATCACAAATACTTCATTCCAAACTTGTATGCCTGTTGTTTCTCTTTCACAACCACCTCTCCATGTAAAGCCAGTCAATGGTTCATTGTTTCCACCAATCCAACTTTGAGAATCCTGTTAAAGTCAAAGATAAATGGAAAATAAAACACAAAAATTTAAAACTTTTTTAAAAAATCATTCATTTTGTATCTTACTGATGAGGAAGCTAATTTCAGAGAGAAAAAATATACTATATGATGTATACAACTAGTCCCAAAACCAGTCCCAAGTCCTGTATGGGATTCTATAGAGACGTGGCCTCTTGCAAACCTAAACCTTCACAAAATCAGTTCAAACTTCCATTGTCTAGGCTTTTAGATAAATGGAGTTATACCCAACCCTGGCTTTTAGAAAGATTTCCTATAATGGCTTTAAAATCATAAAAAAAAAAAAAACAGGTAATAGTTCTTTTAATAGTTTCTTGTACAGAAAAGTAAACTAAGTTCCAGACAAATCACTGTCGAAACAGAAGCTCTGTCCTAGAATGGCTTTTACTAAAATGTTTTCACACTGCCTTAACTGTCTTTAAAAAATAATCAACTTTAAAATAAGACTTGTTTGGAACCTGACTCAAACAATCCAACTGTAAAAACGCCTTTTATGAAATGAACAGAAAATCTGAATCCAGACTGTGTATCGTATCAGACAGTGTTAAACTGGAGTAAATACAACTGTTTGATGTCAATGATACTGTGCTGTTTTAAGAAAAAAATAATAGTCCTTGTCTGTCAAACAGTTGTACTGAAAAGATATGCTTCGGTTTTGCTTTAAAATATTCTGCACACTGCTGGGCATGATTGGGCACACCTGTAATCCCTGCACTTAGGAGGCTGAGACAGGAGGATCACTGTGAGTTCAAGGTCAGCCTGGTCTACATAGTGAGTTCAAGCTCAGTCTGAACTACATAGCAGATTGCAGTTTCAAAAAAAAAAAAAAAGTTACACACACACAGAAGGAAAAAAGATAAAACAAGCCCAGCGAAATGTTGATAGGTATACTGGGGTTCCTAATACTGTCTCCTTATTTAGGGGTATGTTTAAAATTTTCTGTAATAAAATGCTTGGGGTTGGGGATATAGCTCAGAGGCATAGCACCTGCCTGACAAGTACAAGGTCCTGAGTTCCAATTCCTAGTACCAAAAAAAAGTTATTTTTTCCCCAATTCCTAGAAGATGATTAGCAGACCTGCTGCATAACAGTTCATCTTTTGTTTACTTTTCCTATCTCCATTTCTAATGTTCCCCACAAATCCATATACATATACCCTCCCATTTCTACCACACCCAAAAGATCACCATTCATCAAAGACGTGTTGTTTAGCTCCTCTATACCATTCGCTACCTAGATTTGGATTTTTTTAACATGTAAGAATGGGATGCCACATGAGGACCTACTCATTCCCAGAAATGTCAGAGAAATCTGGTACTGAGGCACACACAGCAGCTCATTACTTGTAATCTAGACTACACAGGAAATTCAAGCAGGCAGCTCACAAACTCAAGGCCGGTCTGGCCAATTTAGTAAGACCCTGTCTCAAAATTAAAATGTTGAAGGGCTGGTAATGTAGTTCAGTGGCAGAGTGCTAACCCAGCATGTACAGACCCTGAGTTCAATTCCAGCACAGTAAAAAGAAAAGAAAACAAAAATCTGGTATTGAATGAATTTATTTTTTGTTTTAAGTTTTGAGACAGGATCTTGCTCTGTAGTTTAGGCTGGCCTTGAACTCACTACACAGTCCAAGCTGGCCTTGAACTGGAGACAATCCTCCTGCCTCAGGTTCCTGTGTGCTAATATTACAGACATGAACTGATTATTTTTTAAAAGTTCAACCTATAAAAGAAGGGTAAAAGAATCTTTCCTCTTACGAGTAGTTTACTTTTATTCTACATTTTCTACATCTTGTTTCTCCATTTCTGTGAAAATAGCACATAAATTTCATGAAAGTAGAGGTTTTGCTTCACTCACATGCATATTCTCAGCATGCAGAATATAGTGCCTGGCTTGCAAGTAGGCACTCAAAATATTAAATGAATAAAAAATTTATTTACTAACAATGGGCTGCATTTGTGCTGCATTTTGAGCATGGCTAATAGAAATGAAATCTGATCTTTTTAAGTATTCCTAGAAACAATATAATTACATGGACAAGTAAATAAAAATAATTTTGGGGAGCATATACAGTGCTGAACATGTCTGGCAATGGAGCTGTATGTAGTAGGAATCATAACAGTGTCTTCATCCTCTCTGTTCTTAAAAGATGTTATAAAATCTTACATGATCTGAAAATAAAGGGCTTCAAATTAAAACAAAAAGAAAATTTTTAAATGTATAGATGACTAAAATCATGGGCTAAAAAAAATAAAATAAAATCATAGGCTAACATCCTTGTTAACCCTGGTCTTCAAAAGAAATTTTTAAAAACCTAAGGTCCTATAAAAATCTATTAAATATACATATATCACCTCTCAGTTTACCTGCAATGGAAATACTTTTTAAATGCTATGTTAAACTGATTAGTTAACAGATGAAAGAAAAGGGAAATCGGAGAACATAAATACATTCTCAAAACTTAACCATTCCTGCCCCCAAAAAGCATTTTAATGAATTATAGAAGCAGTCTCACGAATCCCATTTGCTATATTAAAAAAAGAAAGTATTAAAAGCAAACCTAGGAAACCAGAAAATCATTAGTCCCTATGGTTTACTACTATAGGGACAAACAAGCCTGAAAAATCATATTCCCAAAAGTTAACTTAATTCCTCCAGTTAAACAGTAAGAAGAGGAAAGACCATTTGCAAAACAGATCGCAGCCAGGCACAGTAGCACACACCTATAAGTAATCCCAGCACTCAGGAAGTTGGGTCAAGAGGATCGCTGCAAGTCCCAGGCCAGCCTGGGCTACAAAGTGAGTTCAAGATCAGCCTGAACTGCATAGCAAAACCTTGCCTCAAAAAGACCAAAAAAAAAACAAAAAACAAAAAACAAAAAGAAAGGTAAAGTAAAATAGATCTCAATTGTAAAAGGCAATCTTAAATCACCTGAATTTTAAAAGTAGTCAAATAGGAAATATAGCCCCTATCAAAAAGACGAACATATCTAATACAATTATCAGCAATAAAGAAACTCCACCTTACCCTAAATAGTAAGAAACAACTTTGTTTCACCAAAAGACAGGTAAAATTCCCTATCACAAAGTGAAACTGCTAAGTAAACTTCAGAGTTTAGTAGTCCAGCTGGGCCTACAAGTATCAGAGCACCCCAGCTTTCAGTTTCCAGGTAAGCTGACTCCTTGCACAATATACAGACTGGAAGAATCAAGATCCATTGAGAAGCTCATAAAAACTCATCATTAAGGGCCAGGTATCTAGTTCAGTGGTCTAAGCGCCTGCCTGGCATGTGCAAGGTTGTGAGTTCAATCCCCGGTGCCGCCAAAAAAAAAAAAAAAAAGATCATGGCTAAGAGTAAAACAGACAACACACACACACAAAGCTGAAATCAGAACTCTAGTAGTAATAAAGAAAAAGATTCCCCCCTACTTACAAGGCATTTCTCACAAAAGTAATCACAAATGAAAAGTATAATCTGTAGTATTTTCTGCTATGACAGAACATTTTAAGTCCTAGAACAAATTATGAAACATTTCACTCTAAAAGAGTGAAAAATTGTCCAATACCCACATCCAACCCTATCCCATGCCTAACTCCTCCATTCTGAGGCTCAAAAATAGGTGACATGATTGACCTAGGTCACAAACTCAAGACAAAAGAAAACTCTTAACAAGCTAGTTACATGCAAAAGAGGAATTCAGCAATAATTTTTTGAAAAACTTCTACTTAAATATTTTTTACCTTAATGACACTATACTAAGTGAAATAAAGCAATACAAAAAGAAAATATTGTATGATGCCACTCATATGAGGTGCTTACTTAGTCAAACTCATAAACAGAAAGTGGAGTGGTAATTGCCACCACTGGCAGGGAGGAAGAAATGGAATTAGTTAAGGAGATTGAGCTTCAGTTTGGAAAGATGGAAAAATTCTGGAGATGAAAAGGAGTGATGAATGCACAAAACTGTAAATGCAACTGAACTGTACACTAAAAAAATGGTTAATGTGCTTAATTTTGTTATGCATACCTTACACCATCTGGGCGGGTGTCCCTAACCAAAATAAAGGAAACACCTCCAGCTATTAAACTGATGTTTAATAAGAAATTTGGCTTTAGTCTTTCACTGGGCTTTCAAGTTTCAGCTCACTTAGAGCCAAACCCATCCTTTACAAGAAAAAAGCTTTAAAAAATCAGTGACTTTTCCTTCTAAGATAAAACAGCTGAGGTCACAGGACAAGTCACTACCCCAAAATCTGGAGAGACAAAGAACCACAAAGTGAGGTCCACTTACTAGGAACAAAGGTGCTGGAATAACTGGTAGTAACATTTAAATGGCAATTTGAACCAAATGCTGGAAGCTAAGACAGACTTTTTGAGAGTTAAGAACTGATAGAGCATCCATCAGTCTTGGCAGAACCCACACTTTCCTAGATTTCACCTCAGAGAGCTCCAAAGTTTCTCAAGGTGAGAATTTCCCTCATGACTCTGGAACAATGAAAGGAAAAGTAACTATTTTTAAATTCACTCAGAGAAAAGTAATCACTTTGAATTACATACAGCCAAAACAGTCCATCCATGTAACAATCCTTCCCTCCTTGAGGAAACTACCTTAGCAGAGACACAGTTGACCCTGGGGAGGAACGATCGACCAACTCTAGCCCCTGTTAGCCTTCCAGTCTAGCATAAGAAAAAAATAAAGGTCACAGACAAGGAACTCGGGCTGACCAAAACACTGAAACATAATTATGATACATGATACCATCCATTCCCATTTTACTATCACACTGAAAAGGCTCCAATATGACAGCAAATGATAACTGAGAAAACTATAACACAGAAATTCCATTTAAGAAGGAATTCTTCAGAAAACCTAGACAATGAAAGAAAAGGGAGAACACTGAACCTTCTAGGACCAACAGATTAACATTAAAACCTCACATTAGCCAGGTGTGGTGGCAAATGCCTATAATCCTAGCACTTGGGACACTACCAATGACAACATTTTCAAGCAAGACTCAAGATTTGCACCCAAAAAAGTCCATCCTAACACTGCAATAAGAACTTGGAACAAGCTCTCATCCATTCTAACCCCTTCAGTTTTGACAACACTTGATAAACATTTTTCTAACTGAAATCATTCATACTAATTTAAACCTGGCCCCCAGAAGAAAGGAAAATTAAGTTTCAATTTCAAAATCAAAATCTCAGAGGGAGAGAGGAACAAACTGACCTCAAGAGTACTAAAAGGAAAGAAAGTCCACTGTTCACTTAGCCTCTATGGTGATCACC
>RJWT010055872.1:0-10100 GCA_004365215.1 Cuniculus paca
TTGATTTTATTATGCCTGATGGTATGGGCAGTTATTTTGAAGATAATAAGAGGCATTATGGTAGCCATTACTGACCTCCTTTTATCTTATTTTGAAGTACTGAACCATGGTCATTGTTTTGTTTTGATTCTACTCTGTTTTATTTCATTTGGTTTTATTCTCTTCAAAAAAAAAAAGAAAAAAAAAGTTGATGCAAGGACCACTTTACACATTAGAAACTGATCTGGTGAGTGACGATACTGCTCCTCCTTCCTATAGAAGGCTTCATTTGCTCAGTAAATTCCAACATGATCTGGTTGAGTGACCACACTCCCACCTCTTCCCATAGAAGACTTCAATTGCTAAGTTAATTTGAACACAAGAAGCCTTCCTGGAGAGCCAGTGTCTAGCTCTGGCCAATCCTCCACTGACCACAGTACCAGGTACAGTCATGTCTGGACTGTGTTCCAGCACCAACAGTGCCTGGTGTAGTGTACCCCATACAAATGGTGGCTGAATAAAAATCTTCAGAGTAAAAAAATGGGAAGGAATAAAATAAATTTAAGGTAACAAAATATGGATTAAAAGAATTGGACCATGTGTAAATCTGGAAAGATGACATCTAACAAGGATAACAATCATGTGCTGCAGTTGGGTCCACACAAAAAATCAACTCCACAAACAATAACAGAGAAGACAACAGTTTAACAGGATGCAAGTTGATGGTAATTTCAAGGAGCTTCTGTAGTTCTACATTTTGGTAACTCAAAGCAATTACTTTAACAATTTGGCTACAATACATTTGTGTATAATATTAAAAAGCTTAGTTATAGTATGCAGAAAAAGCATTTGACAAAATCCAATATCCTTTCATGATAAAAACACTCAATAAAGTAGGAAATTAAGGCAAATTCCTCAATTTGATAGGGCATTTATGATAAACTCACAGGTAATAGCATACTCAATGATGAAAGAATGAAAGTGTTCATCCTAAATCAGAAACAAGGCAAAGATTGCACTTTTGCTACATAGCACTTGTGTGCTGTAAATTCTAGCCAGGAAACACTGGTAAGAAAAAGAAATAAATGAGACATAAATTGGAAAGGAAGAAGTAAAACTGTCTTTACTCAGAGATGACATAATCTTATATGTAGAAAATCTAAAAAAATCTGTTGCATTCAATAAAGACATTCAGCAGTGTTGCAGGAGGTAAGGTCAACAAACAAAAATTGTTACATACTGGTAACATACAAGGTCTACATACAAAAACAGTAAAATACAGGAACAAATGTTCATGATCTTGAATTTGACAATAGATTATTAGATTAGACACTGAAAGCACAGCTGAGAGAGAACAAAAAATTGCATTGAATGCCAACAAAATGAAAACTTTTGCATATTAAAGGAAACCATTAAGAAAGTAAAAAGCCAATTTACAGAATGGGAGGGAATTTTTGCAAATTATTTATCTCAGAGGATTTTGTAATCCAGAATACATTTTAAAAAGTTTCACAATTCAAGTACAAAAAAAGACAATGCAATCAAAAAATGAGTAAAGGACTTGGATGACATTTCTCCAAAGTAGATGCGGAAATTAAAAGTATATTAAAGAAGCTCGACATCATTAGAGAAATGCAAATCAAAGCTACAATGATGTATCAGTTCACGCCATTAGGATGGTTGTTGTTTGAAAAAAATGAAAAGGATAAAGGAAGGAAGGATTAAAAGAAAGTAAAAGGAAAAGAAAAGAAAGGAAGGAAGAAGGGAGGAAAATAGAAAAGAAAGTAGAAAGGATGTGTATACCCCAGCTCCCCCCCCCCCAACTCCACCCCTCCAGGCAACTGGGGCCCAAACTCAGGACCTCATGCTTGCCAGGCAGGCGCTTATGCCACTGAGCTAAATCCCCAGCCCTTGTCTTTTTAAGACAGGGTCTTGCTATGCCATGCTGTTCAGGTTGGCCTTGAGCTCACTTTGTAGCCCAGGTTGGTCTCGAACTTGCAACGATTCTCCTGCCTCAGCCTCCCAAGTGCTGGGATTACAAGTGTGCACCACCCAGGCCTGGCGAAACTCAGTTTTTTGCTTTGTTTGTAAAAGTTTAAAATGATACAGCCATTATGGAAAGCAGTATGGTGGTTCCTAAGAAAGTTAAACACAAAATTACCATATTCACCTAGCAATTCTAATACTGGGGTATACTTAAGAGAAATAAAAATATATTTCTACAAAGGAAGTTTTACACAGATGTTCATAGCATCATTATTCATATTAGCCAAAAAGAAGAAACAGAAATGTCTATAAACTGATGAATGGACATTCTAATAATGGGTAATGGATTCTTTTCTTGCAAGTAATTTGATTTCATTCAGTGTTAAAAAAAATTAGTATATCCATACAATGGAATATTATTCAGCCATAGAAAGGATCAACAAAATGGTATGTGCTACAACATGGATAAATTTTGAAAGCATTATGCTATGCTACACAAAAAGTATGATTCTATTTATATGAAATACGATACATCCAGAAGAGATAAATACATAGAGACAAAGAGCAGATTAGTGGCTGTCATGAGCTGGGGAAGTGGTTAACAGAGGGCCACTTAATGCATACAGGGTTTCCTTTGGTATGAAGAGAATATTTCAGAATCAAATTGAGTTGGAGGTTGTACAGCACTGTGAATGTACTATTACTGAATCGTTCACTTTAAAATGGTTAATTTTATGCTTTGTCATTTTGGCCAATTTTATGTGTTATTCATCTCAATAAAAAAATGAACAAATAAAAAGTGCTGTGTGCACACTCTTACAATACCTATAGTTCTGTCAGGTATTCAGGAAGCCTGTCCCACAGTTCCTCCTCAGAGACAGTGACTAGAAACAACTTCTTCAGATGTAAAACTCAGATCGTCTAGGTATAAGGGAACATATATGAATGCATACATGTAGAAGTGCACACATAGTTATTTTTAACCAAAGTATTGACTGAGCATGCTCTTTAAGCAGAGGTGCCAGATGAATCATAGCTGTAAGCCCTGCAGCTATGTGGCTTCACTGCTGTACCTCAGTTGCTTAGGCTGCACAGCTTTTCACCCACTCCTAGAACAAAGACCAGATAGTATTTTTTAGGAAGCACCCGGAAGAAACAAAAAACTAACATAAAAGCAAATCACCAGGCAGTTCTTTCATGTCTCACCACAGTGAATATCTCTTTCCCTTCATTTGTAGTAATCTTTGTGCCATGTTTATCACCTTAAGGAATTTCATTCTAATCTTTTTGTTTTTTTTGGAGAGAGGATGACACATCATTGAGCCAAGACTGAAATTACTCATATTCAAGAATTTCAAAGACAAGACCTATAGTTTCTTACTTCTCTATACTTCATGGAGAAATGGCCTTCAGAGACCTTCAGCCTCTCCCAATCCAGAATACCTGTGAGTTTCCTAGAAAGCCAGGGCTCACACTAAAGACTGGAGGTACATAGCTAAATAAGCTATGTCTTTCCAAGTCCATCGAAGTGGTAGACATGCATAAAACGTTGACATTTATTTCAGTCTTCTTCCTGCTCCTGAACAAGGGAACATAGCTTGATTCTTTTTTTTTTTGTTGTTCCCTTTGCAGAAACTTCTAACACCTGCATTGGAATTTGCCACCAAGCAGAAGAAGAATGGTCATGTGCTTAAGGCAAGAAAGTGGTGGACCAGGATCCACACCTGAGGTCCTTCACACGGTCTCATGCAACAGACGTACCCAAGATCTAGAAGAGCCCACTTCCACCAGCTTCCCCTGGTTGGTTCAATTCTTTTTGTTACATTCTAGTAATGGGTTCTTTTCTTACAGGTAATTTGATTTCATTCAGTGTTAAATGTTTTATTTTAATACTTTAGTTATCTACCTGTGGTTTTTTTCTTGACCTTTCTAAATTCTGCATTAACTGTAATGAATGTTTTAAACCCTTTACATCACTATTAGTTGGATTCTTTTTTTTTTTTTCCTTTATAAACATTTTCATCAAAGACCTGCCCATGTTCCTTTTTCAGATCACGGTCCTTCCTTTTTGTCCTCTTCCTTACTCCATTATATTGACTAAACACTCTCCAGGAACCCGAGTTCCAAGGGTCTCATCCTCTACCTGACTAGACTGAAAAAAGGGTCACCTTTTTCCTAAGGTAGAGAACTCCTGTTAATTCCCACCTCACTGGGCTCTCTGTCGATACATGACACATGACAGCATTTATAGGACAGCTTCCTAGTCTAGCTAGTTCTGAGAAAAGAAAGGGAACACAGCCTTACCCCACCTACTCAGTTGCTCATTTGGCCACTATATTTTCCCATCAGCACATACTTGTTAAGTGTCCACTTTGTTCACTGCCTTGTAATCAGAACCAGATGAGTCACTGCCCATGACCTCAGAAGAATTATTAATGGTTAAATGGGAGAAGTAAAAGAACTATGAATGGTCTTACTTTGAACCTGCTGGAAAATTAGCAATGCAATGTATAATATCTGGTTATTAGTTCTACCATGTAATCAAATACCTGTCTTGATACGGTTGGGTCTGTTACTCTCTTTTGTATGTATGTAAATAAATGTGAAAGTTTAGAACATTTATAATGCCCCTACCAAGAAAAAAGATCAGGAAGGAACAAGGGATCATATACCAGAATCTCTTGCTCTTGGGAAGGAGAGTGTTCATCCCAAGAACTGCTTGGGAAGATCTGTTTGCTTCATTTTCTGCAGAGATGAAGCTGATCTGGCTTAAGCCATCTGGAACCAGAGAACCAAGAAATCAGTAAAAGGGTGAGTCTTCCAAGACTGCCAGCTGGCTGCACCAAGTGCTCTGACTCTTGCAGTAGCTGGGAGACCAAGCACAGTAGGTCACTTGACAGAGGCAAACAGGGAGGAAAGGGACAGAACATGTAGCAGCCTGACTAAGGCAGGAAGTTAGAAGTCAAGTCAGACTTGATCTCTCCACACTTGTGCTTCTTGGTCACACAGGCATGTGACACTGTGGGCTTGCATACAGCTAACCTGCAGACTTTGCCAGGCTGTGTGCTCTGTGTCTCATGGCTCCTCTCTGAGTTGTCATCTCAGGAAAGTACATTCCAGAACTTTAGTTTGGCTTGTAGGAAAGTTATAGTATGACCAAACTGCTGCTTCAGGGTACAGCTTCAGGCACAGGAGTACAGATTATTCCATGTCTCCAGCCTCTTTCAAGAGCAAAAATTTCCAGGGAAAAGAGGTCAGAAATAGGGAGGGAAAAAATCCATGCCTTTCATATAGGGCCACCATGAAATCATTCTTGATCTAGACAGATAACATGTGCTGGAAAATTACCACTGCTGTGTTAAGATGTAAACTGAGAATCATGGCTGCACATAACATATCTGAATATGATCCTGGAAAATTCCTCTTGCTATTATATTATTACAGATCTACTGTCAAAACTTTATTTTTGTAATTGCCTACACATATCTCATTAAACTGCCATTTTTTTGATGTTTCTTCTAAGTTTACTGCTGCTATAATGCATAGGAAAAGAACACAAAAGCTTTCACTGCTGTTTTCATATTATCCATAAAATTATCTTTAAAATTATCTACCCTTCTGACTTTATTCTGAAACATTTAAAATTTCAATTAGTTGTAACCTGATACTAGTCCAATAAAATGATAAAGTGTAAAAAAGAGAAAGGGAGTAGAAAAAAATGGGTCAATTTTCTGCCTTTAAAGACAGCTGGATGTTGCGGCACACATCTGCAGCCCTAACACTTGGGAGGCTAAGGCAGGAGGACTGCCTGGAGTTTGAGGCCAGTCTGGGCTACATAGTGAGTTCAAGGTCAACCTGGACTACAGAGCAAGACTTTGTCTCAAAAAGCAAAACAAAACAAAACAAATCCCAACTTCCCAGCCAAAAGAAGGGAAGAAATGCTGCACACACAAAAACACTTTAGAATACAAACTGCAATAAATGCCAGAAAAGATACATTTAACTGAAACATATTTGGGCACATATATGTTATGATTGATACATTGTGTCAACTTGAGCAGTTTAGAAGTCTAACTGAGAGACTCAGCAGGGAGCCAGGTTCTTTGTAAATATCCTCATCCTGTGCAAAGGAGGGCAAGGACATTCTGTGAGTGCTACACCCACCCTGAAGGTTGGGGGGTGTGTGGCCTGTGTACAATTAAAGGGTAGAGAAGAGGCTTGCACTTGTCCCTTTTGCTCTGGCTGCTGCCTTGAAGTGCTGCCCCAGTGCCATGCCACCCTGCCTTGGAGCCAGCTGATTATGGACTGAAATCTCCAGGAAGTGTAAGCTAAATAAACCTTTCCTTGCTTCACTTTGGGTGTCAGGTATTTTGTCCCAGCAGTGAGAAAAAAGTAACCAGAACAAATTTGGTACCAGAGGAGTGGGGTCATTGCTGTGACTATACCTGTTCATGTGGTTCAAGAGCCTTTGGGAATGGCTTGTGGAAAGAGTTTGGAAAGGTTCGGAGATGTCGCCTGTATGCATAGAGCTGTAACAGCTCAGGCTGTTCTGTAGGGGAGATTCTGGTCAGAGCTCAGACCAGAAGGCTGATAGAAAACCTGCTGGTAAAGATCAGGCTTGGGAGGTTTCTGCTGGGAAGAACTGCATTGGGTATTGGACTCCAGTTGATGCATGTTATGGCTTGGCAGAAAGTTTATCTGTATTTTGCTCATGTCCAGAGACTGCCTGAGACTAAGATTAAGGACGATGAACTAATTAATCTGGCAAAAGAAATTTCAAGGCAGTCGAATGCTGAGGCTATGACATGGCTATTGTTGGGGACTTTTAGCCAGATTTATATTGCAAATCAAGAGTACAAAGCCCAGCAGGGTGCTTTAAAAGGTTGCGAGTTTGGCCAGAAAGGAAGCTTCAGTAAAGCTGTGGACTATAAAAATAGAGCTGAGACCTCAATTGCTGAGAAGGAACAGAAAAATAGAAAAGATACCCTTCAGGTATTGCAAAAAGCAGCAAGTCTCAAACCTTTGTGGCTTCCAAACTGCAAAAGTAAAAGACTTTGCTTTGAGGAGAAAGGAGAAAGCCTCAAAATACCATGTTCCAGAATGGCGGCAGAGGCCCCAAGAGGTTCCAGGATGGCGATGACGTAGAGAATCTGTTCCTCACAATGAGGTTCAGAGTGCTCAGCGATCCAGGCACTCAACCTATACAGCCAAGAGCGAGGAAAGCCTGGCTACTGCTCCAACTGGCAGCAGACCTCGGCATCATCCACGTGGTGCTGGTTTTAGGTGCACACAGAATGTACAAGTTCTGAGGTTGAAAAGGCTTCCACCCTGATTTCAGAGGGCCTGGGAGGTCAGGCAGTTTGCCCCTGAAAGTGCAATGTGTGAAGCTGTGAGTGTGAAGCCAAGGGTGCAATGTAGACCGAAGAAGTTTGGAAAAGCCAGGAACATAGATCATCTAAGGAAACCTGCAATGGGGGAGCAGAGCCAGCACAAGACAGATGCCATGAGATTGGTGACTACTAGAAGTGCCACAGGGGTGGAACCACACAAGACCTCTGGAGCTCATAATTTGCCATAGATTGCTTCAGATGCTGGACAAGCAACTATAGGATGTAACATTTACCCTGCTGGATTTTGGACTTGCTTTGGTCCCAATACTTTGTGCCCAACTGTTTGTAACTTTTGGAATGCAAGTGTCTATCATGTGCCTTTGCATGTTGGAAGTATTTACTTTGTTTTCATTTGTACATGGATATGCAGCTAAGAGTTTGCCTTCCACATTGGAGAATTGGGACTTAAAACTTTTCAGCAATGCTGAAACTGTTAGGATCTTGGCAAAATCCTTTGGGTGTCAGGTGTTTTGTCCCAGCAATGAGAGAAAAGTAACCAAGACAATATATAATAGGCACAATATTTGCAGAAAGTGTAATAATAAACACTATTGCTATTACTAAATAGGAGGCTGGCCGTCCTCCTATTTAGTAATAGCAATTTTATTTAGTAATAGCAATTTTATGGAATGTGAGGTTCTTTTTCTTCAGGACTGAGAATCAAACCCAGGGGAGTGCTACCATTGATCTATATCCTCAGCTCTTTTTATCTTCTAATTTTCAGACAAGTTCTTGCTAAGTTGTACAAATTGGTCTCAAATTTGCAATTTTCCTATCTCATCTTTCTCAGTAGTAGGATGTGAGTTTTAGATCAATAAAGTTCTTGAAAATAAAAAAGTGGGGGTTGGAGTTAAGACAGATTTTCTTAGCTCCCCTTTGGTCAAGTTCTAATTTCTAGATCTCTGTGTACAAAATAAAGAATAATAAGCACTAACTTTATAATTCCCTGGGCTTTGTTACTTATAAGTCAGAATGGCAAAGAATATAAAAGATCAAGGTGTTGATTAGAATTAGCAGTAGTAAGATGGGCCTGAGATGAAATAAGGTCGAATGATTTGGATATCATCAGGATGGACCACCAAGAACTGTTTTAGAAAAGAAATATGAAAAAAGTTAAGAGGTGGGTAACTGAGATTAAAAGACTTGCTTAAAACCCATGAGCACAGTGCCAATGATTAAGAGATGATTCAAATTTACTGAGTGAACACAAGTAGGAAAAATCAATTGAGCTATGGCATCAATTATGAGGATATATCAATAGGCTATTACATTATAACAGTAGTAAAACCACCTTATGCAAATGTGACACTAAACAAATCAGTAAATAAAATCATTCCACAGACTCTGACAGTATATGGTAGTATACCAAAAAACAAATGAGATGGCTCTGCCTGCCATGAGGGAGTCATCTTCCCTCCAAGCTCGTTAACCATAGGCAAGGGATATGTCACTGTTCCAGAGAAGGAATGACCTTGAGGAACCACCCCTACCTTAGTACACAGAAAAGGAGATAGGAGTTCAGTGGATCACCCGATTATTTAATAGAAAGGAAAGTAACAGCTCATATGTAAAGAAAAAAGCTGCTGCTATCCAGGGAACCTGTCTGTGAGCACACAGAGGGACTCAATGTGGCACAGCTGGCCAACAACTCTTCTTTGCCCTTTCAAAAAAGTCCAGCAAGTTTCATATGCAAGTCTTTCTCTACTGTCCAAACACACATCAATACAAATCCTCCAGTGATTACACTCACTACCTTACTGCTCATGCTTTTCATTCTGCTTTAATACTCAGTGATTTTCATTATCAGGGGTCTGGATGTCTATATTTTTTAATGTTCTGGAAAAAAACCAAAAATACACCAAACATAATTACCAGCATCACCCAATACTATACCCAGCATCAGGGCAGTTTTCGTTTTTGTGGTACTGGGGATTGAACTTGTGGTCTCACACATGCGAGGCAATGCTCTAGTGCTGAAATATATCCCCAGACCTTTAAATTTTTTTTAAAAAGTGTTGAGACAGAACCTTCCCTAAGTTGCCCAAGCTGGCCTTGAACTTGCCATTTCCCAACTCAATCTCCTGATTAGTTGGGATTATAACCACATGCCACCACAGCTGGCTCAAACTGTAACATGTTTATGACAAAGGTGGTCACATTTCACATATTTACACAAATGTTCATATTATCAACTCCTTGTTGATAGGAACAGTAGGGCTAGGGATTGGGCATTAAATAACCAAAAGCATACAAGTAAAAATGAACTTCAAGCAAGCTTCCCCAGCAGCTGGACCAAAGACTCAAAACCCAAAGGCTGATTTGTAATGTAATCTTTGCTTATTTTAAGTTTCTACTGTTATAACAATGCTTTTTATCGGTGTTTTTGTGCTGCTTTTAAGGAGCTAGTGAGCTATTCATGGCAAGCATCATGCTAAATACTTTACATGCAGAATCTCAGTGTATTATGATTAGTGTTATGGTTTCATTTTCACAGATAAGGAAACATATTTTGCCCCAAGTCTCCCTGCTAAGAGTCGAGTTAGCACTGTATTTAGACCAGTCTAACTCTAGACCTTTTATTCTATTAAATTGTCCGCCTCTATCTCAATGCATTTTAAAGAGAAATATGGTACCCATGTGTACCATTTGGAAACAAGAGACAGAAATGAGGCCAGGCCTGGTGGCGCACACCTGTAATCCCAGCACTCAGGAGGCTGAGGCAGAAGAATTGCTGTGAGTTTGAGT
>RJWT010055873.1:0-10099 GCA_004365215.1 Cuniculus paca
TATTCATTACTGTCTGTATTCGCTAATTATATTGCAATGTAAAAGTATCTTCAATATATTTTAAAAGGCACATTGTAGAACATCATATGTTATGTAATACTTATTTTTATCATACATATGTTTAATTATTATCATATTGATGTATGTGTTCTGATATTTAAATAAATTTACTTCAAAACTCCATTTCTGAGAACTTTTAGTTGGTAATTTAGATAATTTAATGAATGTTCTATTTTTCTAATGCAAACCTAACCAAACCTAGTGTTGATTGCAACATGGATTTCTTTGCCAACATTCTTAATCACTAAAGTCTCTTCCAGCATTAATATTTTATGTCCAATGATCCTGTGGTTTCCTTAAGTGAATGCTTTCACTGAGATTCGGGCCAATATTGCTATTTTTTTTTTAGCTTTTCTTCTTTTGGTTTCAGCAGATTTGCTTTCAGATTAGCTCATTTGTCCAGACATACAGAAATGACCTGAAGCTGAAGTGAGCTGTTTCCCACATGAAACGTAGAACAAGAATCCATAGAGCTGGACGTGATGTATCTACTCCCCTCTCAAGTGCTGAGAAACAAGATCATGCAGGCAGCATGGTCACACCAATGTCACACACCATGAGCAGTTCAACTCCATGTCACAGCTTCTCCAGTCTCCACATCGTAGACTGAGGTCTCTTTCCCCACATTACACTCCCAAAAAGATTATGGTTTTGTTCATCCTTACTGAAAAGAGATCAGTCTCAGAGAAATCACATGTAAAATTCTAATCTGCCATTACAAATTTTTTTTATTTGCCCATGAATTTGTTTATGATACTTAAGGTTTGACTTCAAGGCCTTATTTTTCATGGCTAGCAATAATGTAAAAACGGTCATTAAAATCACTTACTGGACTTTATTTTCTCAACTCTAAAGTTGACTGGCTTTTCAAATATATTTACTCTGCACCAATTATGTACACTACACAAAATGAAAACGCAGCCCTTTCCCTCCGGGAAGGATCGCATGCAGCTTGGGAAATGAGAGTAGAAAATATGATGCACTGCTTATTATTTAGTATTGGCTGTAGATTACAGTTTAAAAGTCAGGGGAAGAGTGAAAGAGATAACCACATAAATCTGGAGATGGAAATAAATGCTAAAGAAGTGAAGGTGGTCACATTTGAATTTAGTCCACAAAGGTGAGATAAACAGAACAAGAAAGGGAGCCGGAGTGAATGAAGGATAACTGAAGACGCTTAACATATTGAATTCTAACTTTCTTTGTGATGTCCAGTCACGACTTAAAAATGATAATCCTTTCTCTACATAGACAAATGGGCACTACTTATCTAGTCAAATCACTTTAATTCCTCCTGGGTTAAGGGTGTAGATTACAGAAGAAGTTTTATATACACCTTGTTGTTCGTTACTCTTGCTTAGTTTTACAAAACTAGTAATTCATTTTTTAACTCTTTTTTTTCCCCAATTTTTCTCATTTGTCCCTTTCTAAAAGGAGAAAATCACAAACATATTACTAATTGCTGTTAAGATCATTCATTGTATAAATAGCTAGTGTAGTCCGTGTGAGCTGTATCAATACAAAGCGTGGATAGTGCACTTTGTGGTTTATCTTGAGGATCCTACTGAGTTAATAAATTAAGGTTTAATGTTTAAAAATTGTAAATTTAATTTTTTATGAGATGATCAAATGGTTATGAGGGCAGCAGTTATCTTTTCAACATTATTCCTTTTCTCTCATACCCCAAGAAAGAAAATGACACATTTATATAAATTATATATACAATTATGTTTACATTGCCTAAGGAAATATAAGTAAACATGCACAGTCATATTTAGTAAAGTTTCTTAATGAAGCAGTTGAACTCTGTGGAGTTAGACATAGGAGTGTGCTAATCATTATTCTTATCTTCATTTGCTTTGAACACACATTTCTTGTGTCCCTACGCTGTTCCGAGGACTAGGCTAAAAACAATAGAGCAAATGGTCTTTTAGTGACTTTCTAGCTACTGAGACAACAACAACCACAAAGTACCCACAGCATCGAGGAGGAAAGGTTTACTTGCTCAAGACTACAGTCCGCAGTTAGCAGACCCCAGGGCAGAAGCCACGTGGTGGAAGGGTCCAGGTGAGGGAAGCTCCTATGTAGCCAGAAGCAGAGAGAATAGAGGAGCCAGAGCAGGACATAAACCCTTCCAGGTCCTATCTGAAGTGGCCTTCTTCTCACCAGGCCCTGCCTCGGAACAGTGTGCCAGCTCTAGTACCCCCACAATCCAGTCACCTTCCAGAGGCCCAACCTCTGAACACACTCTCAGCCCAGTGGGGACATTCCAAATTTAAACCATAAAGTTTTCATCAAGATCTGAGAAGGACACATGGCCAAAAACTACGTTAAAAAATAGTACAACATCACTGGCCATCAGGCCAATGTAAATTAAAACAGCAATGAGTTTCCATCTTAATCCAGAAAGAATAGCTATACTCAAGAAAACAGTCAAATGATAACAAATGCTAATGAGGCTGTGGAGAAAAAGGAGTGCTTGTACCTTCTGGTTGGAATGTAATCTAGTGTAGCCACTACAGAAATCAGTGTAGAGTTTCCTTGGAAAACTAAAAATAGACATTCCATTCAACCAAGTTAGTCCCTTTGCAAATGTTTTCCTAAAAATGTTAAAGACATCAAATTACAGTGATCCAGGGATACCCATGTTTCTAGTAGCCCAATTCAAAACAGCTAAATGGAGTATGGAGTATCTAAATGGAGTACACAGTGGAGTACTATTCTGCCATAAAGGAGGAAAACTTGAGTCATTGTTAGGAGAATGGAGGCAATTTGGTATTTAATATTAAGTGAAAAAAATCAGACACACAAGCTTTAATATTGCACTATTACTCTTACATGTAAAACTCACATTATAAATTAAAGAGTAAAAGCAAAGATAGATAATTGGAAGCAGGGAGGTAGATCTTTTGCAAATGGAAAAGAAAACAAGAGATCAAGGGAAGAGAGGGGAAAGAGATGTAAAAGCACTAAAATGTATTATGTACATGTATCCACTCCTCACAGTGAATGTAATCATGAGGTAGTGCATATGTATACCAATAAATATAAAATTTAAAGAGTACATAATGTTTCACCACAGTCCCTAATGGCTCATGTTGATCTCTTTACACAAAATGTATTTAATCCATCACTAAAAGTCATCAAATCTTAACAGTTTCAGCATTGCTGAAAAACTCCAAGTCTAGTGTCTCCTCTGAGACTCAAGGCAAACTCTTGAGACCCTGGAGAAATCAGAAAGGTAGTAAATGTCACAGGGCAAACACTTCCAATCCGAAATGGAGAAATGGGTGGGCAGAAAGAAATTAGACTAAAGCAAGACTGAAACCCATCAGGGAAAACATTAAGTCCTGTAACTCTGAGTTCAGGATTCAGGAAACGCTGTGGCAAGATGTGAATTCCAGAGAACTTGGATGGCCTCGTGCCTTTGGCATTACAGATGCTAAACAAAGGGAAAGTACTGCCCTCATGAAATGCCTAGTGGACTAGAAAAGTCTGCAAGACACACAAGTAAGTATAGAGTTACACTGAATAGATACATGATTATATGTTGTATAGGTATCACCAACTGCATTTAAATAGATGTCCACCTCCAAATCTAACTCAAGAATCGAAATGCATGTAAAACCTAATAAAATAGAGTAGGTTATTTGATTCTTTAAACATTTTTTGTGCAAATACAAGCACTTTAATGACTGATTTTGCATATTTGAAATGAATGTTTACACTTCTTTGTGTTGATAATACCACAAACACACATGTGCACACATCATTTAACATCTGGGTAGGCATAAATAACCATGCATAAATATCATCATTATTGCTTTCATTTCAATGCAACTAAATAAAAACACTTTAAAGTATTTGTCAGAGTACAGTAATACATACTTCTGTTGCTTTGATTATGGAAATAATTACATAAATAATAGTATACTTGGAAGCATATTTGGTGCATAATTAACTAAATTTATGATATAGTTAATAAAATTAACAATAAGTGACTATGAATTAAACAATATCAACAAAAAATAGAATAATATTCACAATGAGTTTTCCTGTTTTATGATAAGCTGCACTGGGTACAGATTATTTTAATATGTGCAAATCCAAGTTATAAACATGTACTTAAAGCACATGGATACAGAGAAAAAATCAGAATATGTCAAAATTTTTGAGAATAGACAAAGACACGTACAAAGATGATGTGTGTGTATTTTCATGTCAGACATATGTCAGGAAAAGGTATAGCTCATTGGAAATAAGCAGTTATGTACTCCATAGTTGGTCCCTACAGAAAAATAAGGAAATACTGCAAGGGAGAAATGAAGGGAGAGAAGGCGAATCTGCATGATACTTTTTCTTCCTTTTTCTGAGCACCTTTCCACTTCCCACGCCACTCTGACACACAGTGTTCAACTTCTGAATCGAAGGAATTATCTTACTATATCAACCTGTAGTGATGAGCTCACTACATAAAGCAGTGAGCTGCGGGTTGTCCTCTGCAATCCCAGCCAAGGCTGTATGGTCTCACCTGCCTCACATAATCAATTTCTTATGCATCCTCATATAGTTTAAAGGGAACAACACAAGTGATTAGACTTCGTGCACAACGTCATTTTCAGTCCTTCAGAAAACCTAACTCACACCAGAGTTAGGTACTCCACAACAAAGTGAGCATGTTTTTCCTTAGAACTAAAAGTCCAGGATAGGTTGGAATTCGTAGTTCACTGAGTTCAGTGGCTTGACAGTGTTATCGGCAATCTTACTTTATTCTTTCAGTACCAGCTCCCATCAGGGTTCTAAGATGTGTGGCATCCACCTCCAGGCCAGTCTTTTCTGTCTCCACCTACACAAAATGAGAGAGAGGTGTTACTTCTCGACATTTTCTCAGAACAATGAGGCTCTCTTGGTTTCAATTTCTCCCTCTTTCCACACACACGAACCTAATCCCTTTGTACCTCCTCCACACCTGTGGAGTTCGCATATGTGAATTCTGTCCAATCCAGTTAGAAAATAAGTTACTTTAGAAGTAAATATATACAGAAATTTTGGTCACTATCCCTAAACAATATATAGGAATTATTTATGTAGCATTTGCTTTGTATTAGGTGATAGAAATAATCTTGATGAGTCGAAGTATACCTAAAGTTGTCTTATTTATGTGCAAATATTATGTCATTTATGTGTGAGTCTTGAGTTTACACAGACCTTGGTATCAGAGGGTCCTGGAACCAGTTTTCTTGAAAATACTAATGAGTATATTCATACCAATACCAAAGCCAATGACTTGTGTCCAACAACAGGGAATGGATTTAGTTAGTTCTGAGACAGAGATCTCCTCTCTGGATCAAAGAGAGAATTGTCTTCTCCCGAAGCATTAAAATAGGTATACAAGAAAACCTGAAGCCCTTACAGGGGAAAGCTTAATGAAAGCTGGTAAGGCAATCCCAGTGCACAATTGCAAAGGATTTCCAGTAACCCTGCTGATTTTCTTCCTTACCTCCAACAGCAGGACCCATGGCCTTTCCCTGTCAAACAACTTTGGTGGGCTTAGTCTCAATTCTTAACATTTAGCATTTATTACATTCACCTGAACAGGTTTTTGCAAATGCAGAAATTTGGGTTAGCAAGCACCCAAAATTCAAATTTAATATACTTGAACCATCTTAACAAACACTCAAGAGAGAGCCTATTATGGGTAACTGAAGAGGTATACTCAGTTAAATCCTGCAGATCAGTGCATTTCCTTACTGTGTTCTTGCTATCATAGTCATTTTATTAAGTCCCTGTACATGCTGAATTAGAATAGCAAAACAATTACTTCGCAGATTATTTTTGTTTTACTTGGTTGGCCATGTTCCAGTTTCCAGAATTAAAGGAGACTGCAGTGCAAACTCAGAATTTTGTTAAATCATTGATTTTATCACTTCTGAAAATCAGACAGAGAGAAGAATGTTTTGCGTAGTACAACCAGTACTTTCTGAGATTCCTTATTCACTGAAATATCATTTTATAGATCACTAATGCCCACTTTGAAGTTTATTTTTACTTTGAGGTTTTAGTTGTCACCTGTTAATACTTCCTGACATTTTATTCAGTAATGCGTTAGCCTATAAGCAGGCTTTGCCACATAGATAACTAAAATGACGAACTAATGCCTATCCTAAACTTTGGGTGTGTGTGCATTCATGAGGAGATTCTGCGTGGACATAGAACCCTGTGTAAAATTGTGTACTGGCTGACTCCTACTGTTAGCTTATTACTATGAAGCTTTCAGAAAAGTAAGCTCAGGTGTAGGTTAATGACCTGTATGCCCTATGGGATCTGAATTTAAAATAATCTAATTGCTATGACTCTTGTGCAATTGTAATTGTCTATTTTGTACTTCCTACTCTTTCTTGAAATTTCTTGCTTAGGTACTTGTAATGGAGAGATAAGATCTTGGCACTTCTTATCTGTCTTCCTTAGATATCGTCAATATAGACATTTTTAAATCCATAGTTAAGATCTCACCTGCCTGTTTCTACCCTGTGTTATGAGACATGAAGAAGTTTCTAGAAAAGAACATCATTTTGTGCAGAGTGATGATCACATTTCAATATATATAGTCATCCAGTTGTTCCCTTTGTCTCCAAGGGCAGCCTCATTAAGCCCTTCATTGGACAGTAAGGATTGGCAAAAATATTTGGTTTTGAAATCAAACTGATATCACCTTGAATTTAATTGAATTTCAATCTTTCAGTTACTCTGAACCTTCGTAACGTTCATCTCGTCTGTTGCTTTGTGAACTACGTGTGTTCGCACATGTAAAATGATCAGCCATAAGCGTTTTTTTCCACACCAAATCTCCAGACTTTGATAATGACCCAGCTAACTCAGCATTTCTTTAAATCTCTTTGCCATTTTCCTGAAAGGGAATTCCTGGAAGCTACCAACTTTTCTCTTTGAACATGCTATAATATATTTTGGACACGATAAAGCAGCAAGCAGCTTTTTAAATATTTATGCTCCCCACACCCTGTACACCAACTATGTTTGCTCTCTCCGGTTCTTTATGTGCCAAGGAGAGAAGCCAAACGATGCAGAGGAAGCTGCAGTGGAACTTGGAAGTTAGCTTGTCTCGTGTGTTCTCTCTGCCCATGTAACCCTCCCTCCCTGGAAGACAGGAGAGCAAACCGGGAGCAAATCCTGTTTAGAAGCAAGTCTGCTAAGTCAGTTTTTATTTTAAAGCTTCATGGGTCCAGTGAAAAAGAGTGCAAGCTTGTGTCATGTGATTCAACAGGCGTGGTCTGGGGAAATTGCACTTGTGCACGGAACTGACGTGAGAGTGCAGCTGAAAGTGCAAAGGTGAATAGTAAATTCTAGGCAAAATCATGAAGCTACACGAATTAGCTCTGCTTCACCATTTTCTAAACAACAGCCCCCCACCACCACCACACACACGCACACATACACTCACACAGACATCGAAGTAGGCGTTTGCCTCCGGAGTCTGGCTGCTCTCAAACACCACCTTTAAAACAGGAATCGAGATGATTCACACCTTGCACTGATATTATCTAGTAACTTCTCAATCCTGGTACCCCTTAAAGAGATTCTGACTTACTTGATTGAGGTAAAGCCCAGAATTTGACATTCAGTGAGCACCCAGGATTGAGAACTTTTGTGGAGGACACAATTATATTCTCATGTCTTGGCATCTCCTTAGCAATATCCATGTTTATTCAAGAGTGGGCTACAGAACGCAAGAGTGAAAAACATCTGGGGTCATCCTTTAAAGTGTGTATTGCTGTGTCCTTATCCCAGAATGGAAATCATTACTGAATCCTGAAGATTGCAGTACAGGTGAGGAAGTGAGTGCGTGCATGCATGTGTGTGTGTGTGTGTGTGTATATGTGTTTGTGTGTGGCAGAGAGAGACAGACAGACAGGCAGACAGACAGAACAGCAAAGACTTAGGAAAGAAAGAGAGTGTGTGTATTAGAATCTTCATATTTAACAAAAAATAAGCGACTTTTTCTGAAATTTAGTAACACTTATCTCACAAATTCTATCTCAAAGAAGAAACTTTTCAGCACTGGGAATAGCTTTAAATCCCTCTATGTTAATAGAAAATTGACTTTGGGATCCCCATATGTCATATGCAATATATATTTTGTTAACATTGCTCATTATTATAGGAATTTAAGAAGACTAGTTGTGTATAAAATGAAAACAGAAATTCCAATGCAGACAACAGGATAGTCTCATTTGAAAATACATTTTAAAGAATGAGAATATACTATATTTATATTGAATTATTTTCAATTAAATGTGGATACTCATGAATCTACCTTTAGATAATGAAAGGAATGTAGTATATGTAAAAAAAACGTACAAGTCAGGGAGGGGATTGTGATCATTGTAAATGTGAAACATTTGTATTCAATCCCTTCTCTCTCTCTCTCTCTCTCTCTCTCTCTCTCTCTCTCTCTCTCTGTGTCTCTTCCTCCTTCCTTCCATTTCCCTTCCTCCCTCCCTGCCCTCACTCTTGTCCTCACTTCACTCTTCCTTTTTTTAAACAGCGTCAGATGAAGAAGAGACAACTACGGCAGGTAAAGTTCTTATATTCTAATTATTATTCCCATTTAATGTAATGTCTTTAATGAAAGAAACTGATTTTTTAAAATTTTCAACCAGGAATTTGGCATATATTAATATTTCAAAGAATTTTATGGGTTCACTGTACTATGCTAGACTCAATGATGTTGACTAACATTCTTGAGTAAAAGGAAAATCAGGGATGGGGATTTAACTCAGCGGTGTAAGCACCTGCCTGGCAAGTGTAAGGTCATGAGTTCAATCCCTGGTACCCCCCCAAAAAAATTTTTTAAAAGGAAAATCAACAAATAATGAACAATTATTACAGAAGGAAGCATAGTAAAAATAGCCCACCAACATTAAAGGACTAGAAAAATTGAAAGATTAGGATATTTAGAGGGGTGCAGAACTATAACATGAGAATTATAAAACAAAAATCATCCAAAAGAGGAAAATGGTGGAATAAATTCTCAGAAATATCACCTTCTACAATAGAATAAAGAATTATAAAGTATGTAACTAGTGTGAGTCATGACATTCAAATTTAAGGGTAAAATTATGCAGTTGTGTCAAACATGCTCTTAAAAAATTAATTTTTACAATTACAACTGAATGTAATTGGCATCCTAATTCTGTAATTCACCTAGCTAGTCAGCATTTGGCAAGCACAGGTCAGGGCTCAAACTCCGTTCTGTGAAGGAGGCTCATAGCAGCCAGCACGTTACTCTGATGGTGGCAGGGCAGTGAGGCCCAGAGGAGAGGCCATGCACACTTATAAAGATAAAATGGGATCAATGGTTCTTTTCATTTGCAATTAATTAAAGGTCCAGAGTTTCAGATCAGTGCTTGAAGGGTGGGCAGAATCTGAGATACAGATGTTCTTGTTCTGAAGTGAAAAGAGCGGGTGTTAACACTGACCAGATTTCTTCTTAGTAAAAGAGGGAAGGCATTGATCCTGAGAGACAAGAGTAGGAAATGATTGCTGCAATTACTGGGCCACATGGGGCTTGCTCATGGGAAGGGAGGGGTGTGGTTGGTCCTGTCACTAGGACTCATGGTCAAGAAAGGGTCATTTCGTCTTCACGTGTTTCAACAGACCTGACCTCATGAATACAACCTCTCTGGAAAACTGAGCCAGGATCTTACCTGTAAGAATGAAATTAAAAGATCAAAAATTCAGTGGAAGAATGCAAACTAGTTACTGTGCAGAAAGTTTTGGTAAACACCGATGATACATAAATGTCATATGGCATGATACTAATTATAGGTATGCTCCCATAACAATGAAGTCAGAGATGCAGATAAATTCTTAACCGATGTTTCATTTCATAATATCTTTAGTTTATTACCTAATTTGACGATGGGAAATCTTTTATCATTTCCTCCATTTTAAGCTGAAATTGTGCAACCTGATCTTAGGAGCTTTCTATTCAAATGGCTCGGTGGCAAATCTACCCACC
>RJWT010055874.1:0-10097 GCA_004365215.1 Cuniculus paca
CACATAGTAGGAGTTCAAGGAATCATTGAATGGAGACATCGTCGGGCTCACGACAAAATGGAAAATGCAATCATGGTATTGGTGTTGCAGAGGGAAGTGGTACCAAAGCCATAGGAAGAGAAAGGACTTGACTTCAGAAACTAAAAAGAACACAGCAGACAAAAGCAACAAAACATGAAGCTTCAAATGTAAATGGGCAGCAGAGGGCTGGGATGGGCCACGCCACCACTGGGATCTGGAAAGTTCTTGGGGGCCACATGTTCAAGTCTGATTGCCGGCCATTATTGGGAGTCTGGGGGACCTCAGGGACGTGGGCCGTAAGGAGGTCTTCAGGTCACTCGAGGCGTGCCCTCAAAGGCCAAGGTAGGACCCTGATCTCTTCTTCCTTGCTGACCATGAAATGAGCAGCTTTGCTCTCCCACCCATTCTGCCCATGATGTATTGCGCACTGCAGGTCTAAAAGCAACGGGTCAACCAATTGTGGGCACAATCTCTAAACGGTGAGTCGAGATAGCCTATTCTCTCCAAGTTCTTCATCTTGAGTACTTATTATAGTGACAGAGGCAAGCACATGGGCTTATGTGTCCTCTAAAACACAAGATTGTGTGCTTGTTGAGAGGCTTGTAAGGCCATAATCAAGTCTTACCCTGTGATTGTTTATCCTGATATGTCAACTTTATAGGTTAAGAAATGCCCAGTAGATTTGTAGACTGCACTCCTGGATGTGTCCTGGTGAGTCATGGAAGCGTGGCTTTAGGTACTACATATGCAGACCCTCACCCAGTCCTCTGATGCTGTTCCGCTGTTCCGCTTCCCGGACACCACGGACTTTCTCCACCATACCCTCCTGCCATGACTGGAAACCTCTCAAATCAGGAGCCAAATTAAATTTCTCCTCCTTTAAGTAGTGGGTGTCAGATACTGTGTCCTGGCAAGAAGAAAGACGACTAATATGCAGCCTTGGGACTTATAAGTATCAGGGACAACACTTTCATTTTCCAGATGGGGAAACAGAGGCCCAGCAAGGCAAAATGATGCACAAGGTCATACAAGCAATTTGTGACAGAAGGAAAGATATAATGAAGATCTCTTGGCAGCCAGATTAGCATTTTTAACCTGGCGCCTGACTAGTTTCTACTCCTAACACTATCAAGAAAGCATGCAGTGTATCAGGACCTGCAAAACAACTGTAAATGTAAACAAACCCCAGCACACAATTGTACTGCTGAGAAGGCAGATGTGGCACCAGGGGTCCTTTTCCATCAGTGAGAAGGATAGAAAGCAACTATTGTAACTAAAAGTTCCACACCTCCACATCATCAAAGAGAATGTACTTTTATTAGAGCATCAGCCTACACATAAGCCAGAGGGAACCACCGAGCACAAGCTGGCTGTGGACAGAATAGGAAAAGATGGAATACTGGTTAAGGAAAATGGTCCTACGCCAACTAGAACTGCTAAACGGCGCTTCATCCATCTCTAATTTACTGTTTTGACCTTTTCAACTGTCTGAGATCTGGGACACAGACGCACATCTCAACTCTTTCACTGGCTGACTTTGTGACCTGAGCTGGTTACTTTCGCCCCCATAGCTCCAGCTTCTGCTTCTGTAAACAGAAGACAACAGCATCTCACTCACAAGGTTGTTTTCCTGAGGCATCAGAGAGTAGCAGAGGATGTCCGGCCAAATGTCTGACCCATGGTGCCACCTCCAAACCAGGCATATCCAAAGATGTTCATGTTCTGGAAAAGTAGTAATTATCTGCTGTATGGCCTTTCCTAATTGGGCTTTTGTTCTGTTTTGTTTTAATGCTTTTTCCAAATTAAATAGAGAGTGAAGAGCTGGTTTAGATTACAGGGTCACTGCAAAATAAGCGAGAGAGTAGATATGACCTATTTTTAAGCCGCCACAGCACAATTGGGAATACTTTCTTTTTCTTGGGAAGGAGCCAGAGCTGCAAGCCTCCTCTTTGCTGCTTTGTGGGTCATCTGAACAAAGGTAGCCTGTGTGACAGCTGAGGCACTGGCCATGCCTGAGAGTCTCTTCCTCAGACCCTCCCGGGGTTCTCCCCAGAAGGCTTGCTGAGTGCTTGCCCAGAACTGTTGAAATTTCCTCTATGTGTAGTACTGGTTCCAAGCACAATCATCATAAATGCATCGGTCCAAGATGCTACTGATGCAATCTCTAATGCCATCTGTCGGTGGTGGGTAGAGTCGATGTGCTTCGGCCCACTGCGTGGCTCTGTTGAATTCAGTAACGATTTGTAGTAGACCATCTTCAAAGACTGTCATTAACTCACCGGAAATACTAATGGAAGTCCTTTAAGTTGAAGGAGGCTAACTCCAGACAGTAGTCCGAATCCACATGAAAAAACAAAGTACCCCAGTACTTGTGTAACTGTAAAAAATAGTGTGAATACGTATTCTTTTTTCTCCTCTTAACTGTTATACAAAGCAACTGCAAAAAACATATGTACATAATTGTGCTGCTGTCAGCCTAACATGTAGAAGTGTACAATATCTGACAATAACTGCAAAAAGATGGTAGAACAGACCAAAGTTGTATCAGAGAAAGGAAATGATACCAGATGGTAATTTGAATCCACAGGAACAAATGGAATGAACCAGAAATGACAAGTATGAAGGTCAATAAAACAAGCTCTATAAATATAGACTTGGTCTCCTTCCTTCTCTCAACCTTTTTAACAGCCATAAAATTATATAAAGTCATAATTATAAGAAATATTTTCAGGTTTGTCACAGATATTGCAGTACAACATATAAAAGCAATGGCTCAAAAGAGAAAAGATCAGATTGAGATGTATAAAAACAATGTTTTTAAAGCCCACTGGAATTGTTTTTATAAATGTGAAGTAGATGCTAGTCATTTAAGATGTATATGGGAAGCCCATGAACAATTACTAAGAAAATAACTGAAAAATAAAGAATGCAAAGATCATAATGGGTTAAATGGTTTACTAGCCAATACTCATTTAATTCAAAAGCCTTGACATAACGCAAGAGATGAGACATATAGAATATAAAAAATAAAATGGCAGGCATAAACCCAATTACATAATAATAACATTAAACATGAATGCATTAAACAATTCAGTCAAAAGGCAGAGATTGTCAGACTGGATATGAAATGAAATCTGACTATATATTTTAAAGTTAAGGACACTATAGATACAAAGTAAAAAGATAGGAAAAGATATACAAAGACTCATCCTGAAAATTATATTAATATTAGACAAATAGGCTTGAGAACAAAAAGCATTACTAAAGACAAATAGCAACATTTTTATAATATAAAAAGGGCCAGTCATATAAGAAAGATAAACATATATCTAAAAACAGAGCCTCAAAATACAAAAAGCAAAATGACACCAAATTGGTAAAAATAGATAATTCAACAATAAAGTGTGAGACTTGAATATTCTACTTTAATATTCTAATAATTTATAGAATAATTAGACAAATGAACACAGAACTAAAGACTAGAAAACACTATAAATCAACTAGGCTAAAAGAAATCTTTAAAACATTTTACCCGGACTTTACTCTGTTTTGGTTTGTTTGGTTGTATTCTTTTCAAAATTAAAAAAAAAAAACATTTTACCCGAAAAGTAACAAAAAACAAATTTTTCTCAAGTACACAGGAGACATTTTCCAGGAGACCATATATAGGCAACAAAGGAGTTTACAGTAAATCTAAGAAGTTTTAAATATCACTTAATATGTTCAGTGACAACAAAGGAAGGAAATTAAAAATCAACAACTGAAAGAATTGGAGGGAATTAAAAGAACTGGAATGGAAATTAAACAACACATTCTAATTAATCAATGGATCAAGGAAGAAATTACAAAGGAAATGTGAAAATATGATGATTAAAAATGAAACTCAGGAGACTCAGCTAGTGCATTGCTCAGAGGAAAATTTATAGCTAACATAAAAAGAAGACCTATATCATATATAAATATGTATGATAAATATATAAAAGAAGACCTTATATCAATAAAATTATTATCCACTGGGCAAAGAAGAGTAAACAATCATAAGTAAATAGGTGGAAAATAATCAAGATCAAGCAGAAATTAGTATAGAGTAGAAAAATAGAGAAAAATCAATGAAAACAAAGAGAAGCCACCAACAATTTTTCACCTGCCCGTACACAAACATAACTTCACACATGAGGCTCAGAGTGTGTACTGTGGTACCTCAGTTCAAGAATGCTTTTGTTTCTGAACAGTTTGGTTCACAAACAACAGAATTTGGCAAATTTTTGTTTTTGTTTGCAAACTGCAGAAGATGACAAACACGACCATGGCCATCTTTCCTGCAGAAACACAAATGTGGTCATCTTTTCCAAAATTGTGAACTGTGGTACCACTGTACTTTTTTTTTATCAGACCTGTCATTGTAACTTACATTGACAAATCAAACATGGCAGAAATGACACTCACACAAGTCTCATGTGCAGGTGAGTCAGGCACTAACAAGGCTTCCTGGAGAGCCCTTGGAGGGTGAGAAGGTACACAGCAGAGAACTGAGACTTCCTAACCATGCAGAAGCTTGGAGTCCACCATACAGGAGGGCACAACTACTCATGCCTTTCAGCCTGTCCTCACTGCCAACAGATTACACCTTCAAAGGTATCCCAGTCACCACCGTGAGGAGCAGAAGACCCACCCAGGGGGCCCACAGAATGATGAGAAACAACGCGATTGTGTTAAGCCACGAAGTCATAGATAACTGGAGACAGTTTCTAAGTTGAAAACTTATAAAGAAAGGACTTTCCAATATAGGAAATGTTGCCTGAATCGCCATCTCCTTCCTCTATGATGCTGAAGATAGAAAGTGCTGATCTTCTGGTCTAGTGATCCTCAAACTCTAATAGAAAAAACTAGATGAAAGTTAAGCCTCTCTGCACCAAGGAAAGATGATGGTGGGAGACACCCAAAAACTCACCATCTGATCTCTCTACCCCTCAAGAGATCTCTGAATACCACTGCCAGAGCCTTTAAACAATCAAATGAGTCTTAAGTGAAGAAATGACTATGCAAATGAATACCATGGTTTTACAGATGAGGCAAGGAACAAGAAAAAGAGCTGCCATATCGTATAGAGTTACTGGCTGACTTGTAATCAAAGGCAGGTCTCCTGAATAGCATCATCCCTTCATCCTCAACACCTGAGTATTTCTGAAAACAATTTCATTGTATGCTTGCTTTTGGGGCCATTTCTAATATAAGAGGCAAAGCAGGTAAAACATCGACTTTGGAGCCACACTCATTACTAGCTCTGTGACTTTAATTACTGCCAGCAATAGAGATCACCACAGGGTACTCAATGTAGCATTATTCCTCAGAATGATCAGCCAGCTCCCGATGACAAGTTGATCACACCAGACCATTTCCACCATGGAAAGGGTATCATTTGGTAACAAACATTATTCTAGAAGCAGATTTGCTCTCTTTACATACAACGATTTTGACAAAACTATTGTCTGTGGACTTACAGGATGCTTACCTACCTTTGTGATATTCCACACAGCATTGCCTCTAATCAAGGAACTCACTGCACAACACATGCCATGCAGCAATGGGCCCGTCCTCACAAGATTTGCTGATCTTGGAACATCTCTCACCAACCTGGCGTAGTTAGCTTGATGGAATAATGGAATGACCTTTTGCAGACTCAGTTACATTACCAGCTAGGCAGAAGATACCTTGCAAGGTGGGAACTAAAAGCCCCAGGAGGCTGTATATGCTGTGAATCAGCTTGGTGCTACTTCTCCCCTAGTCAAGATTCATGGGTGCAGGAATTGAAGTATGTCCAGTAGCAAACACACTTACTGATCCACTAGTAAAGTTTTGGCTTCTTGTCCCTGAAATCTTATCCTTTGCTAATCTAGAAGTCTTTGCTCTGACGAGAAGAATACACTCAATCAGGAGAAAGAAAGGTTATTTTACTGACCTGAAAATTAAAACAACTACCCAACCTATTTGAGCTTCTAATACCTCTCACTTAATAGGCAAAGAAGGTATCAATACTGTGTGGAATGAGTAGTCCTGAATGTCACAGAGAAATGGCACTACGGTCCACAAAAATCCTAAGGAAGAATACAACTAGAACACAAGAATTCCCTTAAGGAATCTTAGAATTATCATGCCCCATGATTAAAGTCAATGGGAAACTATAAAATCTCAATTCGAGCAAGACTACTAACATCCTAGAACCTTCGAGAATGTAGATTTGTGTCATGTCACCAAGTAAAAAAACATAACCAGTTAAGGTGCTCGTGAAGGCACATCTCATACAGACTGAGTGGTAGAACAAGGCCATGGCTACCTATTTAATTATAGAAGAATGTAATTGTTATGTATTTCTTACTTTTATTATGAATATTTGTATGTATGCCCATTTGTACACATAACACACACATACCCCAAAATGTCTTCTTCTTTTAGCCTCTTATTATACAAGGTAAGATTGAATTAAGCAGCAAAGTATTGTAAGTTTATCATATGATATTTAAGTGAAAAGATATCAAAGCATGGGTGTCATCATCCAAAGACACTACATCGTTGCCGGAGGAAAGGGTTAGTGGGTTTTTGGTTGTACACAGGACGCTTATATCGTGATACAGGAAGTGTGATTTTTTTTTTTATTTTAAAGAGAACAAAACAAAACAGAACAGAGTCAAACACAACAAAGCATTTCAGAACAGAGCACTGCAAGCAATACAGGTCTTCAAAACATAACAATAGGAGATTAACCATGGCTACCCTAGTGTCTCTTGTTTTCTTCGAAATGGTTGTTCATACACTCACAGACAATAAACTCAAACAAAACAAAATAATATAAAACCAGGTAAAACAAAAGAGTAAAAGCATTACAGGCCTTCAAATCAGAGAATAAGAAATCAACAATGGCTACGAGAAAGTGTGATCTTGTTATCGACTTCATTTGTAGATTAAGCATGGCTTACGGAGATGCACAGGGGTCTTCACTTGACAAGGCGTGGACCGTCACAGTTAATTTTACATGACAACTTTGCTGTACTACACAATTTTTAGTCAAACACCAGTCTAATTATTGGTGTGTATAAAGGTTATGTTTCAGATGTGACTAATACATAAATGAATAGAATTTGATTAAAGCAGATTACCTTCCATGATGTCATTTCCAATCAATTAAGAACCTTAAAATAAAAAGCCAAAATCCACTGAGGAAATAGGAATTTTGCCTCCAGACTTGATGCAAGACGCCACCTCCCTCCTGGATCTCTTGCCTTCCAGGTTTCCTTGCTCACTTCAGACTTGACAGCCCTTGCAATGGCATGACCCACCTCTCCTTCTCCCTCCACCCCCATGCACACTCTATTCAGTCAGTCTCTCTGAAGAGCCTCAAAGCAGCACTTAAACTTTCTATGCCTCTAATGTGTTTCTGTGAGCTAAAGGCAGCAGTGATACAGATTTGTGGGGAGTGTGTGAGCTAATCATGCAAAATACTCTACAAGGAGAATAAGAGTAAATAAGCATGTGCTGTTATATTAATATAAACTGATCCATATTTTAGGTATCTTTATAAAATATCTCAATTTTCTTTTAGAATATTATTTCAACGTCTGTTCATGAAGCTTGTCAAAACATATTATAGATATCAACCTCCTTCTACTACAATATAAGACCTTGAGGACAAAATTGTGTTCTATTCATATCCCCAGAGCATAGAGTATGCCTAGCAAAGAGCAGAGACTCGATATATTTGAGTTAACAAAGGAGTGAATGAAAAAATTCTGCCTTATGGCAGATTCAAAAGTCCACTGGCTCTTTTGAGTCATGTCATATTAGTCTGATCATTTCTAAATCAAAGTCACTGATGGCTACATTTTGGTAATGCTAAAGGAAAGAATAGGTGCAAAATAGATATTTTAGTAATGAATCATTTACTACTTATTGTTCTTTAGCTAACACATGTTAGCTAAAATTTCTCAACATGGTCTTAATCATAACTCAGAATCAGTTCACTTTCCAAAACCAGTTACTACAGGATAACTTATCTTCAGGCTAAGGTGCTGAAGAACTGAGTTTGTGCTTCGAAGAAAATGAGCAGCTAAGACTTCATTGATTTATCAAAACTAAAAAGCCTGAAAGAAGCCAAAGCCCAGAAACCCTCAGTCTGTCTTCCTCTGTTATACTAATGGCTAGGGAACCAGCTTGGTGAGCACTGAACTTATTATAGCTGGGTTACCTGTTCTTAGCAGTTTGCTATGTCTGCCAATGTTAGCATGTTTGCTGAAGTGTTGTAAGCGAAAGGCAAGCCCTATTTCTAGAACAATCAGATCAGCATTATACTTCCATGAGCTAATTGGAGTCAATTGCTGAGATTTCAACAGAAACAGTCTTTTAATTATCATTATAGTTAATAATAATGACAAGTAATTTTCTAAGCAGCAAGGGTAAAATCACTCAGCATTTGAAATTGATGCATATGTTTAGTCAGGATTATAGGCTCAACTATTTAGCTCTTTGAGTATCTAGCAGTTCTCCTGTCAAAATGAGCACGTGAATTTGAGGACTTTGAAAATCTGATTCATAATGAGCAACAGAATTCCAGAGTCCTGGAAGGTCAAGGCCAATGTATGCAATCTACATTTAATCTCTTTAGAAGAGCTGTACATGCATAGACATAGAAATATATCCAAGATGCATTGCCAAGCTAAAGACAGTAACCTACAAGATTATATGTATGCTAATTTTATGTAAATATAACCACAATAACAAAAATAAGAACTACGTTTACTGGAAAGACATGTAGGCTAGAAAATAAGTAGATGACGTGTATTCCAGAAATACCAGGAGAATACACAATAATTGTCTTGGTTACTTCTCTCTTGTTGCTGGGACAAAACACCCAACACCCAAAGTGAAGCAAGGAAAGGTTTATTTAGCTTACAGTTTCTGGAGATTTCATTCCATAATCAGCTGGCTCCAAGGCAGGATGGCATGGCACTGGGGCAACACTTCAAGGCAGCAGCCAGAGCAAAAAAGGGAAAGTACAAGCCTCATATTGTACACAGGCATCCCCCACCCACCCAGGGTGGGTGTAGCACTCACAAAATCTCTGTGCCCTTCTGTTGCACAGGATGAGGATATTTACAAAGTAAAAACCCTGGCTCCCTGCTGTGTCTCTCAGTTAAACTTCTAAACTGCTCAAGTTGACAAGATGTATCAACCATAACAATAATATATGCAGAAATGATTTCTGAGAGAATGTAATTCCACAGCAATTACAAAAGTAGCCGGAGTTACTACCCATCCTTACAGCTTTCTTGCTTGTAGTGTGACTTTCCAGTTCTCCCCACCAAGATGTGGAACTCATTTCTCCTACCTTGAATCTGCACTGGCCTCGTGATGCTTTTGGCCAACAGAAGCAGCAGCAGTGAAGGCATACCAGTTACAAACCAAGGCTTTAAAAGGCTACAGCTTCTTCTCCTCAGGTCCTTTTCTGCATCATGAGGACAAGTCTTGAGTTAATCTGCTGGATGATCAGAGAGACACAGTCTAGATGTCCCCATGGGTAACTGGTAACCAACTCTATCACATTTGGTAGTGAAGCTTCTGAAGCCAGTCAGCCCTTAGCTAGCCCACCAGTTGGCCACAGGCAAATGAGTTACCTCAAGTGGAATCTGCTAAGCCTAGGCCATAACCACAAAACCACCCAACTAACACTTAAGCTCATGAGAAGTAATAAATATTCACTACTCCACACCACCGGACTTGAGCATGGTTTGTTAAGCAGTAATAGCTAATTGATAAATGCAGACACAATCCAACAATCCTTTTCCATATTGTTATAATTGTAAAATATGCATGTATTGCTTTTTAAATCAAAAAGTAAAGACTATTAAAAATCTAATACTTTGGAGAAAGGAAACCTGAGGCCCAGAAGGAGAATATGGCCCAACTGATTAGAACTCTGGCTGCAAGTGGCGAAAATCTAATTTGAAGTTTAAGCAAATTAGCTAATTGACATGTCTATTTTATTCATTATTAAACGTGGCCAATGGAATTACATTGTCTGGAAT
>RJWT010055875.1:0-10104 GCA_004365215.1 Cuniculus paca
CCTGCCTCACGGCATTGTTTAGGGGACTAAGTGAATTAACATGTGTAAAGTGCTTTGAACAATGCCCGAGTGTAGTTGATGCTCAGTAAATGGCTAAAATCAGCTATTGTTGCAACAAACAACGTCAATGTTTTAGGCCAGCAAAGTGCCTATGAATCCTTAAACAAAAAATGAAAAGAGAATAAAGAATAGAAAGTTGTGTATGGTTAGTGTAACCAGTTAGGGTTTCTTTTCCCCCTAGGAGAGCTGGGGATGAAACCCAGGGCCTGGCGCATGTTAAGCACGTGCCCTGCTGCTGTCCTCCCCTCCACCACGCTCTTCGCTCTTCGCTTCTTTGTAAATAGTTTGGGGTCATCAGGCTGCAGGGCAGGAGAGGCTGCCAGGGTGAGCATAGCCACAGACAGAGTGGGGCAGCTTCCTGGAGAAGACTTCTGTCATCTCCTTCAGCTGTGTTCACTCTGAGAATGAGATTGTCCCATAACTCTGGGTCGCCCTTAACACCTGATTCTCAATCGGCCTTCCATATCTGTGGTTTCTGTTATCTGTGGACTTTGCATATGTGGGTTCAATCAACTTCAGGATGGAAATATCTAAAAAAAAAAAACTTGGATCTGTACTGAATATGCGTTGCTATGGGGAGTTGGTATATAAATATAGCATCTTAGTCCTTTTTTCTTCATTTGTCTTTCCATTCCTCTCCTCTCTCTCCATCCCTAGGTCTCTTTCTCATCTGCAAAAGGTCTACCTCCCTGTTTCCTATTGTTGATCTTTTATGAAACTAAAAAAAAACTTTTTTCGAAAAAGCGTTGGGGCTATGATTTAATGTGAGCCAGGTGTGGTGACACGCATCTGTAATCACATCACTCAGCAGACTGAGGCAGGAAAATTGCCATGAGTTCCAGCCCAGTCTGAACTTCATAGTGAGACCGTGTCCCAAATCACACAAAAACAAAAACAAAACTTTAGGGTGAAGGCCCTGGGTTCAGTCTCTAGTACTAGGAAAAAAAAATAGAAAGAAAAAGAAATGAAATCCAGCTACAGTGGTGCATGCCAATAGCCTCTGCACTTTGGGAGGCTGAGGCAGGACAATTTAGAGAGATACTGTCTCAAAATTAAAAACAAACAAAACAGGGCTAGGGGATGTGGCTAGTGGTAGAGCACTTGCGAAGCACATGCAAAGCCCCGGGGCCAATGCTCAATGACAAGAAAAGGGAAGCTGTGACAGCAGGTGCCTGTAGTCCTGGACACTCAGGAGTCTGGAGCAGGAGGATCACTTGAGCTCTGGAGTTGGAGAACAGCTTGGGAAACAGAGCAAGACTAGGGCGGGAACAGGTGGAGGGAGTGGGGGTAGAGAGAGATTCTTTTATTAGGCTGGCTGCATTCCTCTTCATGCTCTGTATAAGACGCTTCTTCATGCTTTGCAAAAGATTTAATCTCAAACCACAAATTTAGATATGCAAGACATTACTATCCTCATTTTTAATCACTCACCTTACATTTTGAATTAGAGCCCTCATTCCACCATGATTATACTAGAAAACACAGCACAACTTGCTCCTGGCTCTCACTCCCTAGAGTCTGGGCACCATGTGTCATTGTGTCCTCGGGCCCTGGTCAACTCTCTTTCCAGATTAGATTAACATATCCATTGCCTCTGTCCTTGGGTCCCTTTGGGCCTGTGGTCCCTTGCTGCCTCCTTGTTATGCCCAGGTTATGAGACTGTTCTGGGAAACTGCCCATGGGTCCATCTGCCTAGGTGTCCACAGCCACTCTTCCTGGGCACTTGCTGCCTTGTGGTTGAGCTGTCAAGGCTTGTCGCTCTTTATCTCTCCCGTACTCTGGGAAATTTCTTTCATTCTTGGGTGGGGTATCTCCGGCCCTCTGACCACTGTCTCCCTGTTCTCTGTCTCTCCCTCCCTCGTCCTTGCCCTAGCTCTTGCTCTTTGCTTTTGCCGCTTCTGCAGCCATGAACTGTTGCCCTCTGCCATGTGCCATCCCACCTTGGAACCAGCCAATTAGGGCTGAAACCTCCACAAACTGTCAGTTGAATAAAGCTTTCCTCCTTTAACTTTGGGTGTTGGATATTTTGTCCTGGCAATGAGAAAAGTAACTAAGACAGATGTGCTCAAAGTTGTGCCAAACCAGGAGCAGGAAGCTAGGGAATTTATCTGCCACCTCCCGCCTGCCATGAGTTGAGGGCTGCCACCCTTCCTCGGCTCCCTTCTCCTCCTTCCACTTTCCAGTTTAACTCTTCTAGAGTTTCGTTTGGGCAACATCAAGGCTGCTATGTTTACTTTTACAGCTATGATCATCTTCCGTGCTTTGTCCGTCTGTTGACGCTGAGCTGAAATCCAGTGAACACTGTTTACCTTATATACTGTGACTCTGTAAATACTTCCTCCATTGAAGAGCTCATACTCACTAAGATTACATTTCCTTCTTGAAATATTTTTGATTACATCTTGAAAAACAATCCTTGATGCATTTTGGGGATTACATGAAATCTACATTATGTATAAATGATTATAGTATCCAAATTATATTGGATAATACTGGCTATTATAACATATCAGATATAATATATTACAATATATAATACAATATATTGGATATCATAATATCTAAATTCAGAAACTAGACTGTAACCAGTCACATATATGTGCCAGCGTAACCTTCCTTGTCCCACTCCTTCGGCTCCTTTAAGAAGTGGCCACCATGATAGTTTGTGCTGATTACTTCATTGTTTAAAAAAAGAAAAAACCATCACGTAATCATAAATGAATGTGTGCTTCACTGTGTTTTGTTCCTTTTGTTTACGAGCTCCATAAAAAATGGTATAATCTTTAGAGTATAATCTTCTGGGAGTTACATCCTTCAGGAAATGTCGTATTTCCAGGATTCTTCCATGTTGCTGCAAGAACTGCTTGCTATTATTAGAAACCCTCAGAAGCTCCAGGAAAAACTAGGAAGGAAACACAATCCTGATGATCTCTAGCTTTGTATGAATGACCTTCCTAAAAGACCCAGCACTCCCTCCTCCGCACTGTCCCATCCCTGCCACCTTCAGGGTTTGGCCTCTTGGCCTGGGACCCTGACCATGGATGGTTGTTCTAAGGTTGAAACCTGTGTCTGGCAAGGCTAGAAAATATCTGGACTGAGAAGTCTCCACCATGGTGGCCACAGGCGTAAGATGTACAACTCTTGGTGTGAGGGCCCGAATCCCACTGTGTGCACAAGAGCAGGGAAGTGGGCTGCTCCAGTCAGAGGAAAGTCTTCCCACCATCTGAATCCCTGATTCCAAGGGTTTCTGAGGTCCCGCAGTGCTGTGATTGGCTTGGCATGGGTGACTCATTTCTTTTCTTATAACTTAAAGGGGAGATTAGGAGAATCATCTCAGCCTGTGTGACACTTCAACCTATGTCTTTCTTCTGATGCTCAAAAACAAACAAACAAACAAAAAAAAAAAAAAGAAAGAAAGAAGAAAGGTAAAGAGAAGAGGGAAGCTGGGCATGGTGGCGCACCTCTGTAATCCCAGCACTTGGAAGGCTGAGGTAGGAAGATTACTGTGAGTTCGAAGCCAGCCTGGACTACATAGTGAGTTCAAGGCCTACAGGATCCACATAGCAGATCCTGTCCCAAAAAACCAGGGTGGGGAAGAGGGAATGGATTGGTGAGTGTTGACCAGAGGTGAGTAGAGATGAGTGAGAGAAGGAAAGAAGTTGAAGGTAGTGGGAAGGTTGGTGACATCTTCGGAAGACATGTCCAAAAGACAATGAGGAGGAGTGTCCGGGAGACACATTTTCTCTCCCTTTCCTGCTCTATCAATGAGCATTTGGGATTGGGGTTAGGGCAGAGGAAATAGGGAGAGAAAAAGGGATCCTCAGAGATCACTGCCTTAGGGAGAGGGAGGCAGAACCTTGAGCGAAGCATCGGACCCACAGTTCCTGGCTGGGGCCAGAGAAGCAAAGTTTTGAGGAGTAGGAACTGAAGCCCCTCCCCCACCTGGCTGCCCCCCAGGAACATTCCACGGCGGTTGGGCCCTGTCCTGCTGAATGAGTTGGGGGCTAGTTTTTGCTTAGCTTTGGAGCTCAGCAGCCTGATAAGATGCCCCCCATTCTTTCCTAGACCTCAGGCCTATGATGGAAACTTCTCTGTCTGATGAAAGTATTGAGGAGATGAATGACAAGTGAGCTCAGCAAGGGAAGGAAGAAAGAAGGGTGCTGCTGATGAAAGCAGGGTGGTACTCTAGGGGTCAGAAGGAGAAGGGGACCAAGACCTGAGGCCTTGGAAGGACGGGAGGGGCTGAGAGGGAGGATGGGGTGGTGAGGCTGGAACATAAGAAGGTGTAGTGCTGTCTCTTCTCCCGGCAGTCACAGGCACCCCGTGAGCCTGTGCAGGAGCCCTGCATGGCCCTTGCGGTGGAGAATTACGCACAGCCCCTGCAGGGTAGTGCAGGTGCTGGTCTCGGAGCTCAGCCTCGTGGCCTTCGTCCTGCTGCTGGTCATGGCCTTCTCCGAGAAATGGCTGCACCCCTCCGGGAGCCGCTTCTATCAGCACTATCCTGCGAACGTCAGCAGCCGGATCCACACCTCTATCCATATCATGTCCATGGGGCTCCTGTACATCTGCAGATCTGGGAGCTGCCCCAAATCGGACGACTGGAAAGGTAAGCCGCTCCACCCACCCGGGGCCTCCAGCCCACCCGGACTTCTGTGGCTTGCCCCGGGTATTCTTGTCCCTCCCTCTGGTCATCTTCATTCTCTGACTTGCAGAATGGCTCCTTTGGCACTGAGACTCCCAAGGATCATTCTCCTCCACTCTGGCCAAACTATCTTAAAGCTCTTTAATAAAACTTTCCATATTGCTTGCCAAAACTATTATAGGTTTTGTATACTTTATTCAAGATGCTGACACCAGAAATGTTTCTCATTTTTGGAATTCTTGGGATTTTAGAATATTTGCATATAAATGCAAAGGCAAACAGAAACACTGAAATGACACCCAGGATTTGGAAGCAGATTTATTCACATTGATGGGCACTGACAGGGATCATTCCCAGAATGTCAGGCCCTGACCTCTGGTGGTCTAGGGCTTACATGGGATAAGCAAGCAGGAAGTATGGAGGTAGAATGGCTTGTTAATTGGAGATTGGTTCATAAAGTATGCATCACAGTGACCAACTGTTTCTAAGAGACAGAAGCAACTGGAACTGGAACAGGAACTATTACCTGGGCAACTAAGAAACTAAAGTATATTGGCTGGGAGAGGTGCGTTTTCTGTGTCTTGGTTACTTTTCTCTTGTTGCTGAGACAAAATACCTGATGCCCAAAATGAAAGAAAGGTTTATTTAGCATATAGTTTTTGGAGGTTTCAGTCCATACTCAGGTGGTTCCAAGGCAGGGTGAAGTGGCTGAGGGGCAGCATGGTGGCTGTGACAGACACCAAAAGTGGCAAGAGCTAAAGGGCCATGACTGCTAATTTTAAATATATAAATACATAACTTCTCTGATTAAAAACAGTGGCAGTTATTGTGGGAAATGCAGAAAATTAAGAAAGAAAATAAAAATCACCTAAAATTTCCTCACAGATATAATCACATACAGGAGAGACCATGACCATCCCAGTGTTGAATTTCTCCCTCTTCTCTCTCTCTCTCTCTCTCTCTCTCTCTCTCTCTCTCTCTCTCTATATATATATATATATATATATATATATATGTAACCATCCAGCCCTCATGTTAGGTATTTATTTATTTATTCATTTATTTTTGGGTACCAGGAATCAGACTCACAATCTTGTGTTTGCTAGGCAGGTGCTCATGCTGCTGAGCTATATTCCTGGTCCATGTTAGGATTTTTAATGAACATACAAAGATCCAGTGCATGGGTGTGCTAGATTTTATTTTACAAATATCTTGTAAATCTATGTTTGTTGGACATCTTAGTATTCTGGCAAAGAAGATCCCTGTACCTAGACTTTGGTACAAATCTCTGATTATTTCTTTAGCATAAATTCCCAGAAGACTCATGGATGGATCAAAGGGCCTTAATAACTTAGGTTTTTGTTTGGCTTTGTTTTGTTTTGTTTTGTTTTGTTTCTTGTTTTATTTTGAGATAGGATCTTGCCATGTAGCCCAGGCAGGCCTTGAACTCCTGGTGATCTTTTTGCCTCGGCCTCCATAGTGCCAGGATTACAGGCAAGCATAGATATTTTTTGATATTTTGTGACAGATCGCTCACCAGAAGTGTTGCCCACCAGCAGTATATGAAAGTGCCTCTTTTCTCCAAATAGTCTCCTTTATTAGATACTGTCAATTTGATTTTGATTTTCAACTAATTCGGTAGTTTTAAAATCTACCTGTAAAAAAAATTTATCCATAATTTACAATCCTTTGTGTTGAACGTCATGTATTTATAGATTTTTGTGGGGCGTACTTGGAAATAAACTCAGGGCCTCTCCACTGAGCTATATCCCCAGGTTTTTTAACATTTTGAGTCAGGGTATCACTAACTCGCTATGTTGCCTAGGCTGGCGCAAACTTGTGATCCTCTGGCCTCAGCTTCCCAGAGTGCACCGCCATGCCGAGGTCTTATTTTTCTGAGGCAGGATTTGTCTAGGTAGTCAGGGCTGGCCTTAACTTGTGAGCCTTCTGCCTCCACTTCCCACCATCACCCCTGGTAAAAGTGACGCCCAGCTGTTTCTTGATTTCTTTCTTCTTCCTCTTCTTTTTCTTCTTTCTCCTTCTCCTTCTTCTTCTTCGTCTGCTTTTGGTGGTACTGGGGATCCAACTCCAGGCCTTGAGCTTTGAGCTCAGTGCTCTACCACTGAGCTACATACATCTCCAGCCCTAAATTTTAGGTTTAACTTTCAACCAAAGTCTTGAGTTACGACCCAAATGCTAGCTGCTTGTGCAGTTGTAGACAAAGGTTTGTGATGTCAGAAAAGTATATGTGAGCATACGTAAGTGTCAGTCTGAGCCCAGATGTGCATATTTGTGGGTGTGATTTTGGTCAGTGCTTTATACAATTGCTATGATTACTGCTGTCAAAATGGCCCCCAAAAAGCTAGAAAAAAAGCTAAGGAAGAAAGGAAAAGTAAAGAAAGCAATCATAATAGAGCAGTGTTAAAGAAAAGACAGAAACAGACAACCTTAGACCAGTTTTTAATTCTAAAAAGGCTGAGACCTAGTGGGCTAGAAGCAGGTCCTAGTGGGTTACAGACGCTCCCAAGGAGAGAAAGGATGCCAGAGAGCCAGATTCCTGATGTTCTTATGGAGCAGGACTCTCCTTCCAAACACTAACCACCTTCCATTTCATCCTCCCTTTCTGCAAGCCAAAGATGTCAACTTGGATGGTGACCACAGAATGAAATTGCTACTTTTGGTAAACTAGACACATTTAAAAACTTTTGGTGAATACACTAGGAAAATTATTAGTGTTTCTGGTGAATTATGCACATTCCACAACCCTTGTTTATTATAAAATGTTAAGTGGTGCTTCGGAAGGTTAGGAATGCATTATGGGTATGTTCATTATTTCTTATGAGGAAAATAGTCTTATTTACAACCAATCTGAGTTACAACCAGCCCTTGCAAACAAATTGAGTTCATAAGTCAAGGGTCCACGTATTTGTATTTCTTCTTTTGATAATTGTAGTTCAAGTCCTCTGTCCATGTTTTCTTTTTGTTTTGGAGGCAGGGTCTCATGATGTAGTTTAGGTTGGCCTCGAACTCACTTACGTAGCCTGGGCTCACCTCGAACTCACAGTGACCCTCCTTCCTCAGCCTCCTGAGTGCTGGCATTACAGGTGTGCACCACCATGCCTGATTGTCCACATTTTCTATTGAGGTGTTTATTTTAGTATGGTTGAAATTATCAAGCAACGTGCATGTCATGACCCTTGACCTATTTAGTAAGTGAAAACATTATTTTATTACTATCTCAAATGTGCATTTCTTCGGTTATAAGTGGGTCTGAACATTTTCTCACATTTGCTCATTTGATTGTATCTGGCCTTTCGTGGATCTCGAACTCATACTGTCTTGCCATTTTCTCCAGACAGTTTCAAGATATGGACAAATCAGCCTATATTTGGGGTGGCCAAGATTGGCTTTGTCCTGGCCCTAGAGTTGGGCCTGGTCCTCACCGTCTGGTTGCACCTGTCTTACCTGCCCCAACTGAAGAAACTGCGCTCTTTCCGCTCGCTTGGGATCACCTTGAGCTTCTGTGAAGGTACCCCCTGCCCCAGCTCTGAGAGAAGTCCTTAGTTTTCCTAACCCATGTGTTCCAGGGTACTTCTCCCTTTTCTTTAGAGGTGGTAGACGGGTTTGAAGGTTTTAAAAGAGAATCGAGAGTTGAATTACATCATTTTGTGGTCACTGGAGAAGTAGAGGTAGAGAGGTTGATTCCCATGAGACTGAGGCCATGTGGACTCTGTGGTCATGGCAGTTGGGGTTGGTAGTTTTAGATCAGCAGACAAGGAAGAGTCCCCTGGGGGATTCCTGGATGAGAAGACTTCTCCACTTCCTGTCGCCCAGCCACCTTCGTTTTCTTCACTCTCCTATTGTTTGCTATTAACCTCTGGACCTTTGAGTTGAAGAAGAATATATCCATTCCCATTGGCTGGAGCTATTTCATTGGTTGGTTGGTATTTCTTCTGTACATCATCTGTGGTGAGTATCCAGGAGAGCCTGGGGGAAGGGAGGGGACGTGGGTGGGTCAGGGCACAGAAGATGTGGAGAAAAGGGTGAGGTTCTTGAGGATTTATATTTTCTTTGGCCTCATCTTTCTTGTCATGCTCCATCACACTCTCCAGTTTCCCCTCTCCCACCCCTTGTCTTTTCCCAGGGCTCCTTTGCTACTTCAACTGTATCTGGAATCCACTGCACGGTGTCTTGGGCAGTAAGCCCTGTGCGTCATTTCCAGCTCAGTGAGAGAACGGCGTCAGCGTTCCACCTCAGACCTCTATCAACCTAGATCCTAAGCAGAAGGGTTTCTATCATCAAGTGTTGTTCATTCATCTAAATCTCTCTCCTCATCCTCACCCACAACCTCTGAACAGGTTGGAGCTTGTCATTGTGAGAAATGAGAAAAGGAGGATTTGGGGCCATTTTTCTACTCTTTCTCCTTGTTTCCACCTATAGCTTAGGTGGTGTGGAATAAATTTTCCATCTCTTCTTTCTCATTCTGGTAGTTGTTGGGCCAAACTGGAGGAAGAAGAAGGGAAGAACAAGTTTATTGCTGGCTAGAAACATTTTGGTACCCTTTTGTCCCTAAGCCTGCCCAGTTTTTACCATAGCATACCTATACAAAGCCAAACAGTTCTTGAGGCTAAGCTTCTACACTTTGTTACCCCTACCCCTACTTAGACGCAGAAGGAAGTGTGGTTGATTAAGATATTGATAGCACTTTGGAACTTGTTGGCTTATTTGCCATGAAGAAATCAAAAACAAAATGGCCCTAGGTGAGAGGCAGGTTAAACAATGGTAACATAAAGGAAGTGTGGCTGCACCTCACAGGTAGTCAGTACAGGTGTGTCCTGGGAAGCAATCCCACCTTTTGTGTCCAGCTCAGATGACTGAGAACTCTCAGAGCCCTGTGTCTTAGATACCCATGCCATTACCACTGCCACCAACATCCATAATCTGCTTCCCTGTGGCCACTGTAGCCCTTTGCTCAAGGCTCCCACATTCGCCACCCTACAAGAGCAGGAATGAAACATGACAAGAAAGAACAGCATCAGGGTTAAGTCCTAAAACCAACAGACAAGTTGCATGTTTAGGTTACAAACTCAGTTTCGTTAAGGCACACAATACCTGGTTTGGGCAGTGCAGTACCAATCAAGATTTGGACAGCTTGCTGGATGTGGTGGTGCACACCCATAATCCCAGCACTCAGGAGGCTGAAGCAAGAGGATTGCTGTGAGTTTGAGGTTAACCTGCGCTACAAAGTAAGTTCAAGGCCAGCCTGAACTCCATTGTGAAACCTTGTCTCTAAAAAAAAAAAAAAAAAGGTGGATTTGGACATCTTGCCTAAAGAGGTTGGCCTACCAGGAGGGCACCCATGACTGATGTTTGTCATATATATTCTTCTAGATGGAGACATG
>RJWT010055876.1:0-10100 GCA_004365215.1 Cuniculus paca
CGGGGTGGGGCTCTGGCCACCTCAGAAGTGCACTGGTTCGGACGCGAGGCTGTCTTCCACGCAGGGGGCACGCAGGACCGGAGACGGCGAAGCCGACGAAGGGCTGCCCCTAAAGGGGTCGCGGTGGTTGGGCAGAGCGGGTGGGGGCGTGTCCCCGGGGCGGGGGTGGGGTGGGTGGGTGCGGCGCTCGAACCTGGCCCCCGCAGGGTCACTGCGCCGGACCGGCGGCCTTGGGAACAGAGCAGGCCTGGTCCTTGCCCAAGTTGGGCCCAGTTCAGGGGCTCCACTGCCCACCCCGCGGCTCATTTCCGCCGGACCCAGCGGAAAACAGGGGGCCGGGAGCGCGGGGTGGAGCCCGCTGCCACCTCGGCGAGGCGGACTCCTCCTTGGCACCGCCCTTTCCTGTTCCTCTCCATCCTCCTTCCCGCCGCCGGAAGTGCCTTCTCACTTCCCAAAGTCACATAGCTGGGAGTTTGGAGGTCATCTGTGCCTCCCGCGCCCTACTGTCCTTTCCTTTCTCTTCCTGCCGTATCTGTTAGCTCCTTTTACCTACGATCCGTCCGTCTATAGCCCTCCAAAAAAGAAACAACCCACCAATAACATAAAAATAGGCATTTTATTACAGTTCAGGGATATCAGCTTTGGGCAGCAGCAGAGGGCAGCTTCACATAACTCTTCATAGGGGGCAGTGGCCGAATCTTGCGACCCGCCCAGCCCCCTTTGCGGTGCCAGAGCCCGCTGTTAGGCCTCTTGCCCAGCCAGCGGTTCCGACCCGCTTTGCCGATGATCCGTTTGTTATGATCCACGTTGGACACTCGGCCCACTGTAGCGGTGCATGTCTCCAGAACCTGCCAGGGAAATCCGAGGGGTAGAATGCAAGATCCAGGGCAGGTGGGGAAGCGGGGGGCCTGGCAATGGTGTCAGCGCTGCTCTGGGAAGTCGTCGCACTCCGGAGAGGAGAGGGGAAAGCACAGTGCAGCTAAGCCTAACTAGGAACTGGATAGCTACAAACAGAAGACCCTGTTCCTTATTCCACTCTGGTGGCACCGCGATGAAACGTGCTTAGGCACGTAGCAAAGGACAGACCCAGCTGGAAGCAGTTCTCAGCATCCTAACACACCTGGAGCTAAGGATGCAGACCCCTCCCCCTGCGCTCCACACACCTGCATCTGCCTCTTCGAAGGCAGCTGGATAATGGCTGTCCCGTTCACCTTCCTCAGCAGCACACCACATGTCCCTGGGGAAGGGAGAAGTAACTTTGCCACCCTCCACAGTGAAGGAGGAAGAGTGCAGTTCCCCTGGGGGCCACATCCCACATGCTGCCCTTGCCTTGCCCTTTGGGGGCAACACAGAAGAATGCTTTCCATCTTTGAGGTCAAAACACAACATGCATTCATCCTCATGTGGCCCTTTCCTTCCTTTTCCCTGCCCTCAGACCAGATATGGGCCCATGGGTTTTGAGAAAGGTACCCTTTGCCTTCCACACGGGGGGACCCAGGACCCTTTCTCCATACCTGCAGCTCGGATATACTGCGCCCCTCGGCCTGGTTCACTTTCCACATTGTTGATGAGGGTCCCCACGGGCAGGGCCCCAAGAGGATGTGCATCCCCTTCCCGAGCAGCAACTAAAGACAGGATTCATCAGGTCTTGAACCTCTGCAACCTCCAGCCCACACATCTGGCAGCCACCTCCTACCTGCCATTCGGCCTATATGGTTAGAGTTTAGGATCACATCTCCTGCCTGCATGTTTTCTGTGGCAACAATCCAGCGTTTCCGGCTGCCCCCAGCAACCAGAGCTATGTCTGCTGACCTGCTCAGGATGGACAAGTGAGGAGACAATCCAGGAAGCTCTCAGATTTTCTGAAATGCTACAACACAGCAGACATTCACACCCCAGTCATCATCCCACATCCCAAACTTGCCTACAGGGATCATAGCGGACTCTGATAACCTTCTCTTCAAAGGGTTCTGGCTTGGCCTCCTGCTCTGGCCGGAAACGCAGAAAGTCAATCATGCGATAAAGTTGTTTGTGGCCTCCACCAATACCATGGACACTAATGCGGCCTACAGAGAAGACAGAGGATATGATCCAGTTTAGACTGGTTCAGCTCCCAGCAATGGGAACAGGTCTGTGCAGGGCCAGAATGCAATGCTTCCCAAAATTATGGCACAAAGAGAAAACTAAAAATTCGTATAGCTTACTAGGGTGGGGGGCATACAACATCTACATGGAACTTAGTAAAAACAGATGATTACTGAAATTGCATAAAACATCCACATACATTCCTTCTGAATCACTAAATTCATCAGGTTAACAAAGACCCATGTCAATTGTACTCAGATACTTTTGACATAAATTTTGGAAGGGTGTGAAAGAAATTGTTAGGGCATTTTCTCTGTATGGTGAGTTGTCTGTTGCTTTGTCTCTGGCTCCCATGATGTTCTGCACGCAGAAGGAACCGCTTAATAAACGCTTAATCACATTCTTCTGCCACCTGACAAAGCATAAATGTGTTATACAGGTCTAGGCTCCCAGTATGTTTTCTCCTTTACTGCTTATGTCTCCTTGTCCTTGCTCCCACCTGTGTGGTCTCGACCCCCAGACTTCCTCATCTTCACTGGTTTAACAGTGTACTTGGTACGACTCTTCCAGGACACAGAATTGGCATTAAGGGTTGCAGAAGTAAGGAGTGGACGGCAGGAAAGCAACATCAAGGTAGAGTGCGGTTGGAGGAGGGCATTGCTCGTCACCTAGAAATACAAAGAAATCTCATTCACTTGAAAACTAATTGAAGGGCTGGGGATCTAGCTCAGTGGCCTAAGCGCCTGCCTGGCAAGCGTGAGGTCATGAGTTCAATCCCTGGTGCTGCAAAAAAAACACAAAAAAACAAAACAAAAAAAACCACAAAAAAACTAATTGAAGGGTCAGGGGTTTAGCTCGATGGTGTAAGCACCTGCCTGGCAAGCGCAAGGTTCCAAGTTCAATCCGCGGTGCTGCAAAAAATTTAAAAAAAAAGGAAAAAAGAAAACTAATTGAAGGAGAAGCATCAGAGAACCAAGGAAAGGATACAGACCTCCCAGAAATGTCCCAGAGCAGTTCTCCAAAACCTCCACTCTTCACAGCTTGCACAAATATCAGTACAGTGTTTATCCAGGTGTTACAGGTTCATCACCTCTCCTCATTTGATCCTTTTACCTCTCAAGTATTTAAGGAATGTTCCCCCTTTGGTCATCTCCTTCCACATTTAGCTCAAAATCTCCTTCTCTGGGAACTTTTCCTTTCCCAAAAGCTTTTCTAGAATCATAACTTCCAAATACCACCGTCAACATCAATGCCTTTTGCCCTCTACACTATGTTCTGGGTGTTTTCCATCCATGAATGGAGGAGAGGGATTATTTATGTCTTGTTCCTTGGTGGACCTCCAGTAGAGTAGGTTGGTTTCTCACAGTAGGTTAGTTTGGTTTTGAACTTCATGTGCCAAACTCTATCAGTCCCAGAAGCCCAGAGAAGCAGACTTCTTTCTGTAATTCACCAGTTGCCCACTAGGGGCCTGGGAAATCTCCTGAAACCATTATTCTCTAATCTCAGCAAAAATCAAATCTTTGTGGGTATCTAATGCTTAAGAGTACAGGATGGGGCACGGGGTTACATAGCTCAGTGGTAGAGCAGTGCTTAGCACACACCAGACCGTGGGTTTAATTCCCATTACCAAGGGAGGGGGGTAGCAGCCTCTGAAGCAGTCTGCCTAGCTCCAAGCTCTCATAGTTGGTGTATGAGCTTGGATTGCTCCTAGGTTTTCTCATCTGTAAAACAGAAATGTTAACAGCTACCTTATAGAGTTGTTGAAAGCAGTTTATTTACGTGTTTGAAATGGTTTTACAGGGAATTGAACTCAGGACTTTGTGCTTGCCAGGCAGGCACTGTGCCACTGAGCTATATCCCCAGGTGTTTTGTTGTTTTTTATTTATTTTTTAAATTTTGGTACCGGCAATCGAACTCAGGACCTCAGGCTTGCCAGGCAGGTGCCGTGCCACTGAGCTATATCCCTGGTCTGTTGTTGTTTGTTTTCCTTTTTTAAAAATTATTTATTTATTTATTTATTTATTTATTTGGAGACAGGGTCTTGCTAAGTAGTTCAGGCTGGCTTTGACCTCACTGTGTAGCCCAGGCTGACCTCGAACTCTTGGGGATCTTCTGGCCTCAGCCTCCAACGTGCTGGGTCAGAGCTGTGAGCCACCACAGCCGGCCGTATTTGAAATGTCTGTTACTCATTTCTTAAGCATAAGCATTCAACAACCTGTACAACCGATGATCTGAAAAGCACTTGCACTCCAATGTCTCACTCGAAGAATGAGACAGCGGTACTTATAAAGGAGACTGCTGCCAGCCGTGGTAGCGCACGCCTGTAACATCAGCATTTGGGAGGCATAGGCAGGAGGATCGCCATGAGTTTGAGGCCAGCCTGGGCTACATAGTGCACTCAAGGCCAGCTTGAACTACACAGCAAGAACCTGTATAAGAAAGAAAGAACGAGAGAAAGAACGAAAGAACGAAAAAGAGAAAGAGAAAGAGAAAGAGAAAGGGAAAGGGAGGGCTGGGAATTTAGCTCAGTGGCGTAAGCCCCTGCCTGGCAAGCGCGAGGTCATGAGTTCGATCCCCGTTGCTGAAAAGAAAAACAAAGAAAGGGAAAGGAGAGAGCAGAGGCCGAGAGTGATTTAGCCGAGGTTCCGGGCCTGCGTGAACCCCGACCAGACTCGCTTGCACCCCGAGTCTTCCACCCCTGCCAGCCTTCTCTCCGGCGGCCCAAATGGGGACAGCCTCCTCGTCAGGTAATGCGGATTACCTGGGTGGCACGGAGCAGACGAGGGACGGGTCCAGTAACAGCTGCGTGCGCCTGGCTCAGAGAGCCCAGAGCGCGGGTCAGAGACCACAAGGCCATAGGAATAGAAATGATTCTCAGGGCTCAGCGCGCTACTTCTAACAAGAGCCAGGCTGTGCGGCGCTCCCGTGTGACGTCACCAGCCCGGCGCTGTCTCTTTCCAAACACGTAAAGGAGGCTCCGCTGGAGAAACGCCTCTGCTCCTCCCAGAGCGCTTTCAGAGCCAATCGTGGCGTGTCTCTGAGGTCTCGTGACTGAGGAACCGCCCCCGCCCCCGAGAGCCGTCAAAACAATTGCCTCGAGCGGCAGCCATGATGGATTTAAAGGGGCAGTACCCGCAAAGGAGGCAGCCAGACCGACAGACTGCAGGTGAGTCTTTGAGGGTACCTCTGGGGCTGAGGAATAAAGTCTTGGCCATCTCTTATTCTTGCACTCCCAGACAGATGAACAACCCCCCACCGACGAACCCAAGAAACTCCAGATTCAAAACCCCGCCCCCCGCTATTCTTCCCCGCCCCCCGACGTCCAGACAGACGGACAGACGGCCCGCCCCGCCCCCTGCGCGCCGACCGGCGGTGACCTCGGGGTGTGCGGGTGTCTGGTACCCGTCTGCGACTCAGACTTCTGCCCTCCACCCGCACCCCGTCCCCTCGGCCCCCTCTTGTGCACCTTGTCCCCACCCTGGGCCCAAGGGCAGATTCGCAGCCCGGGACACTTGATTGCAGCCCAAGTGCGGGAGACCTGCTGCCCGCGTCCGTAGGACCGAGGCACCCAGCAGTTCTGTTCTCCCCGGCGCTAGAGGCCCCTGAGAGGCACCTTAAGGTGATTCCTTCCAGAGCCTGTTATAGGCGATGGTGACAGAGAAAGCCATGGGAGTAACCGGACTAGGAGTGACCAGGTTTTCCTCAGCCTGTCTCAGACACAACCCTGCCCCGCAGGTCTCTGATTTAATCTGTGCCTTCCTTCTTGGGAGAAAGTAGCTCCCTAGGGCAGGAGGAGGGACATCGGTCGTCTTTAAAGACCTGTAGGCAGGAAGGAGGGTGTTTGTCCTGGGTGGGGCTCTGTGCCAGGTCCTCCGGGTGGCTGAAGTGGCGAGAGAAAGGGTGGGACTGCCGGACTTCTGGACTTTGGGCCGAGCAGATCCTCCTGAATCCCTGGTTGCTGAGTAAAGTTTCTTCCGGGCCAGGCCTGAGCGCGGTAGCCAAGGGCTCTGCTCTGTATACAGGTAAGAGGATTCCAAAAGCGAGGAGCGAGGCCCTTTTGAGGAAGTGGGAAGGCAGGCTGAGTCCTAGGGGCTGGGAGGTATGTCCTGAAGGCTATGGGGAAAGAGGACACTGGATGAAGAACTTGAACTTCCTGGAGCCATCTCTTACGGGTCCTGTGAGGAAGGCTCCTGTTTTCTTTTTCTTCTCTTGCCTGGTTTAATTTTGATAGCTATTCTGTTTTGGAGATATTTCCTGTTTGCTTTAACCCTGTTCCCTTTGAAGCTCTCCCCAATCTCTGCATAATCTGTGTAGTGCTCTCACCTGCTACTTCCTTTCCCTAAAAATGCTCCCATTTCTGTTCTGTTGTTCTGTTCCTAAGTCCTCATTCCCTCTCCTAGCACCTTTACTCCTTCTATGGACTTTGCTCCTTCAAGTCAGCTCTTTTCCTTCTTAGTTTTGCATTTGGTGGTCACTCTCTCTGAACCACAGGGTCCCCTATACTCTTGTCCCTTCACCTGGATCTCCACCATCCACCCTCTACCCAAGATGCTCATTCTCTGGCTCATCTTTACCCAAGCTGAACTCTGTTGTTTCTCTCCAGCCCTGGCGAGGTCCCCCTGGCCAGGATGTCAGGCCTGGTGTTGGGGCAGCGGGATGAGCCAGCAGGTCACCGGCTCAGCCAAGAGGAGATCTTGGGGAGCACCCGGCTGGTGAGCCAAGGGCTGGAGGCCCTACACAGTGAGCACCAGGCTGTGCTACAAAGCCTGTCCCACACCATTGAGTGTCTGCAGCAGGGAGGCCATGAGGAAGGGCTGGTGCATGAGAAGGCCCGGCAGCTGCGCCGTTCTATGGAAAACATCGAGCTGGGGCTGAGTGAGGCCCAGGTGAGAGAGGAGGGTGGTGCTAGGTGGTCCAGAGTGCATAGAGGAACAGTTGTCTGATTGGCAGTTTGAGGAGGTCATTTGGAATAACCTTGTCCTATGTGGTTGCATTCAGTAAATGCCTGTTAAGCCTCTGTTATGTGCCAGGAACTCCTCTGGGTACTGGGGAAACATCAACAAATACAGTAATGAAACCCTTTGTCATCTAAAGGCTGATATTCTAGCTGGGAGAGACAGACACTACACAAATAAGTAAATGATTCACAGGCCAGATTGGTGATCATACACCTACAGTCCCTGCTACCTGGGAAACTGAAGCACGAAGATCATAAGTTCAAGGCCTGCCTGGGCAACTTAGACTAATGTCTCAAAATAATAAAAAGGGCTGGGGTTTGTAGCTGAGTGGTAAACCATGCATAAGACCCTGATTCCATCCCCACTACCAAAAATAAAATAAATAAATGCAAACGAACATTGAAAAGGTGATGTTTGAACAGGATTTGAAGTGAACACTTCATGTGTTAAGTAGGAAAACTGTGTCTGAGCAGAAAGGGAGGAACAGCGAATGCAAAGACCTGACTTGGAGCCTGGACATCAAGACACTGGTGTGACTGCAGAAGAATGAATGAGGAGAAACACAGTAGAAAATCAAATCTGAGGTGTAGTGGGGTTGGGAGAGAGGGGACAGGTTATGTGGAACTCACAGGTCATCAGGTGGACTTTGCTTTTACTTTGAGAGAGGAAAATGGTTGGAATGTTTTGAAGAGTGGTGTGGTCTCTCTTGCTGTCAACTGGCTGCCAGGCTGAGAGTGGACTTTAGGGGAATTTGGGCTGAACAGGGAGGCCATGTGGGGGGCTGTCATGATTATTCAGATGGGAATTGGTGGCCTGGCCGAGGCCCATGGCAACGAGATGGAGGGAAATTGGGTTTGGGGTATATTTGGAGGGTAGAGCTGCTGCTCCTCACTCCTGCCCACTGGCTCTGCTGTGCCCTGCCAGACTGGCCCCCTCCCAGGAGGCTTCCCTTCTGCTTGTCCCTGAGCACTCCATCCGGAACCCCAAGCTCACAGGCTGTGCTCACCTAGGTGATGCTGGCCCTCGCCAGCCACCTGAGTACAGTGGAGTCGGAGAAACAGAAGCTGCGGGCTCAGGTACGGCGACTGTGCCAGGAGAACCAGTGGCTCCGGGATGAGCTGGCGGGCACCCAGCAGCGGCTGCAGCGCAGTGAACAGGCTGTAGCCCAGCTGGAGGAGGAAAAGAAGCACCTGGAGTTCCTGGGACAGCTGCGGCAGTATGATGAGGACGGGCATGCCACGGTGAGCAGGCGTGGACTGGACAGCTGGGCGCATGATCGGGGCAGTTGCCCCTCATGGTCAGGGGCCAGCAACAGTGCACAACTGGTCCCCACCTGGAAGAGTTCCTTTTCCAATCCTGACACCAACTCCAGGTGTCAGCAAGGGAGAAAGCAGTCTTAGCCCATTCAGCCAACATTTAATGTGTGCTAGGCACTGTACTGCATTGGTGAATGGGCAATCAATGCTATTTCTAGCAGTCACAGGTTTGTGAGGGGAGAGTGACAAGCAAGCACTGGACAATGCAATCTCTAATCCTGAGTCCTACAGTCAGAGAAAGCCTAGCTTAAGTTGTGTAAGACCTTCTGACATTTGCTGTCAAAGTGTGTGAAATTCAACCCTCATTGAGCAGGCTTTTATGATGACGCATGTCTCTCTGTGCCTTGTTCAGTGAAAGAAGTGTGCAGAGGAGATGCGAAGAACCATGAGAGTAGCCAGGTGTGGTGGTGGACACTTTGTAATCCCTGCATTTGGAGTTGATATATTCTGGAGGATGATAAAGGCGAGGAGGCACTTCCCAGGATGGGGAGAGGGTCCAGGCTACAGAGCTGGTCTGGGGCAGGGAAAGTACTGAAGTAATTTGCATGGCACATTGCAGTGAGGCTGTAGGAGGTTGGAGGCCTTTGTATGAGGTTGAATTCCTACTGGGAAAAGCACATTTTTCTAGGGTGGAATAGGGTACATAGAGAAGGCTGGAATTGAGCACAGAGTAGGCAGGGGCTGATGACAGGCATGAGGCTGAGCTGGACACTTTGGGTACATGTCGGGAAGATCAGACATGCTCCATCCCTTTGGACAGACGTATAATCAGAGTAAACACACAGGAATCAGCATGAGACTATAATTGCAGGAGTCGAGCCAGGGTGAGGGGGAGGCTGGACAGTGCGGATGGTAAGGAAAGGAATTTTCTGGGTGCGAAGGAGAGGACAATCCTAAGACTCCATTCTGGTTGAATGTGGTAGCACATGCCTGTAATCTCAGCACTCGGGAGGTTGAGGCAGGAGGATCACTGTGAGTTTGAGGCCAACCTGGCCTACACAGTGAGTTCAAGGCCAGCCTGAACTACAAAAAAGAAAAAAAAAATCCTGTCCAAGTATCTCTGGCTTTTATAAACAAAAGGGGCCTGGGCTTTGCTGGGCTAGATGTGGCCTTTCCTGGGGCAGAGGCAGGAACAAGGGTCTTTTCCCATCTGTTGGTAATTTTGTGGTTCAGAGGCACCCCTGAAGAGCCAACTGGTGCCTGACATCCTGCTCCTTCCCTTCTAGGAGGACAAGGAAGGTGATGCCACCAAGGACTCCCTGGATGACCTCTTCCCCAACGAGGAGGAGGAAGATGCCAGCAATGGCTGTGAGTCTGACTTGGAGTTGGAGGGTAGAGAGGGGCAGCAGGAGATCTCACTGTGTAGCTCACTGGCTACTTCCTGTGGAGATGGGGAAGGGGCCAGGCTCCTGCTTTGATTCTCTGGCCCCTGCCTTCCTCCTCAGCATTTATTAAACACTTAATATGTGTCAGGCACTGGAAAAGCAGATAAAAGCCGGGCCTGGTGGCACACACCTGTAATCCCAGCACTCAGGAGGCTGAGACAGGAGGATCGTTGTGAGTTTGAGACCAGCCTGGGCTACAAAGTGAGCTCAAGGCCAGCCTGAACAGCATAGTGAGACCCTGTCTCAAAAAGACAAGGGCTGGGGATTTAGCTCAGCAGCCTAAGTGCCTGCTGGCAAGTGCAAGGTCGTGAGTTCGATCCCTGGTGCTGCAAAAAAAAAAAAAGCACATGAAAACG
>RJWT010055877.1:0-10100 GCA_004365215.1 Cuniculus paca
TTCAAGGGCACATGATCATTAAACTCCAAGCCTATTCCATTCTTTCAATATCCCAATTCTCCCTCTCCCATAAATAAATTAAATCAAGAAAAGACTTGTCAAGCTTTAATTTTGGTTTCTTTACTGACATTATTTTAATATTCAACATTTCTCATCAAAAAGTCAAAGGGACAAAGTAGAGAAATTCTACAGAGTCAGTACATACCATCATTATATTGACTAAATACTGAATAACATTTCTGGATAAGAAAGTTGGGTACTTTAATCAACCAAGAGTCATTTTATAGGCTTAAATAAATGCAAATATTGATTGTGTGATCAGAGAAAACAGTTGATTACTGTCATTGGCAGCTTACTTTTTGTATATTATGAATAGTATTGGAAACGTACTATCTTTCTAATCATTTTCCTGACTTAAGGCACTGTTTTCCTGAATTCATAAAATCCCTGAAATACTACCTTAATGAACTTTTAGGGAAACCTCCTTGGAATCTATTGGAATTCATTCCATTTCTATTGCTTGAAGGTCATTACCATTCTATGGACTCCTCAAAATCAGTTTGGCTTAGAGTTTATTTTATACATGGAGACCTAACTACCTTTTTTACATTGTTCCTCATATATTCACTTAAATGCTAGAGTTCTTTGGGACATTTTGTTTATAGATTTTGTTTGTATAAAATATTTTACTTACTTTATTTAATATATAGACTAGGATATTTGTCAATTCCCAGGTCTTTCAGAAAGAATGAATGCTGCTTCCCATAAAATATGTTAATAAATGTTTATGAATTCTCCACAGAACTCTGTACAATGGAGTGTGGTAGCCATGGGGTGTGCTCAAGGGGAATTTGCCAGTGTGAAGAAGGCTGGGTAGGACCAACATGTGAGGAACGCTCTTGTCATTCTCACTGTGCTGAACATGGTCAATGCAAAGATGGAAAATGTGAGTGTAGCCCTGGATGGGAGGGCGACCACTGCACGATTGGTAAGTACCACGACATTTTGGACAACATAAATTGGGCTAACTGAAGCAGTAAGGGCAGTCTGGGGAGTTGATTGCAGGCTTTTAGTAGAATTTGAGGTTGGAGAAGTGGAGGAGTGTTAGCTATAATTTTTAAAGAACTATGAACTAGGAAGTTTTTTCTTTCGCTGATAATAACTTACTTATTTCTTGTGTCATTTCCTTCCTCATTACTTCAGTATTCCTTATGTTTTCTGCTTGCAAGTGCTTTGAATTACTGAAATGAAAGATGATTCATTGGAATAAAGTATCATTAGTTAATAAGAGAAGTGCTTTTGTTATGAAGGTAATATTCACTGCCCATTTTTCCTTCTGAAAAGTATAGGTTGTTTCAGTTGAAAGCACTTAGAGGCAATTTCATTACATGAGACTACTTCAACAGGGGCCATTTGATATCATTAGAGGCTATCTTTAATGTATATGAAGAAGGCATTCCTGACCTATCACCAATAGAATCTTTGTATTGAATGTTTATCTTTATTTGGTAGTGTAGAGTTTGTACTGAAACATCTGCTCTCTCACATCCCTTGGTACCAATTTCCCAAAGTTCAGGACACTGACTAGGAGAACAGTCTGTAACCCTGAAAAGTCCATGTAGCAATTATTCTACCATATGATCTTCATACTACAAAAGACATCTGTAATAATTAAGATTTCTACTACAAAACTCTTTCTTGCTTTAAAAAATGAAATCCCTTGACACATATCTGCGACACAAATGTCTCTTGCATACACAGAGGGACACACACAATTGCCATTGTTCAGCAGAGGAAAATGGGTCACAGTGTTCTGTGACATTCCATAACTAGACAAAAGCAATTCACACAGAACAAAGGTAAGAGTGGGCTTCTGAACACACAATTCATTGTTTGTGGAGATTTTACCCAGTAGACTCTACTACAGCTTTCATTTGCAGGTGAAATATTTTGTTATAATGGTTGGGACCTGCCAAAGTAATGTATAACATATATAGAATATAATCTTAATAAACTACATTATTACTCTACTAAAGGTACTGTAAGTCTTGTTCTGTGACTGTAGAAAATATTTAAGATTCATTAAAAAGGTGGTGAAGGGTGAGCTTCTGATGCAGCTTGAGTAATTACATTCCTGCACTACAGTAAGTTTATGGCCTTTACATAAGAGGATTTAAATACTGTGATGATTATCAAAGGTGGTTACTCCAGAACTCCCTCCTAAAGATATTACTAATAAAAGGTTGAAGCAAGTGTTATTTCACGAAAGTTATTACTTAAATGTAAAACTGCAGTTCTTATACTTTTAGTGAAATATGACACTTTTTTAGGAAGCCTAATAGAGTTTCTTACAGAAAGACCATTAATAACTTTCCCACAGAAAATATTATTCAAAAACTACAAAACCCAGTGTACCAACTCTTGAGCTGCAGGCATTTCAGCAGTTCACAGTTTGCTGTTCTCCTCGCAGGCAACAGATGGTAAACCATTAGTACATGTTGAATAGTTTTGGTTTCCCAGAAATTCATTCAATCATTATTTTCCCTTCTTTTAGCTCACTACTTAGATGCTGTTCGAGGTAAGACTTTCCTCATCAATTTTATAACCGAAATATGTTTTAAGCAAAAATATGCATGTGGGAAAAGAAGGGTGGTGCTTTAAATTTTTTTTTCTTATTGCATGTCTTTTTTTTTTTACTTTTGGAAACGTTATTGAAGTGTAATATTTCAGGATCAGACTATAATAATTGAGTTAAAAGGTAATTTAATTTATTTCTCCAGCATATAAGTTTCACTTTTTGACAAGGATAGAATGGACTGATGTCTTTCTAAGTACTATTTTTCTTTATCTTTTCATTGAGTTGTTTACAGATGTGTATCTGTGTGTGCATCTGTACAACACAGCCATACAAAAAATTATTGCATAAGCTAGGCTTAAGTACACAACTGAACTGTGCCTTTAGCATAAGAATAGCTTTGTTTCTATTTTTTCTTCTATTCTCTTTTTTCCTTTTTCTCTTGTAAGTAAGAAGGAGAAGGTTGAAGGGAGGGGAAGGGAATGTGAAAAAAAAGAATTAAGATATATTATGTGCTATGATGAATGCGATCATTATGTATGTCAAAAGAGTACCAATAAAATTAATTTTAGAAATAAAATTTTAAAAGCGTGACAATATATTTCTAAGTCCATACAAGGACCCTTTACAAGGGAAGACTTATTCCTGAGATCTACCTCATCATCCATCTCTCCAAAGATCTACCTTTGTCAGAGACAAGGAATTTTTTTGTCAGTCATCCTAGTACTTTTTATCACCTCAGCTTCGGAATTTGAGCACAAAGTTGTCCCTAATATTTCCTTATCCATTGACTATCCTGTAGAATGGAACTGGATAAATTTCTTTCTCAATCCTATGTAATTCATCCTATGCCATGATTTGTAGAGTATATATGTCTTCATATTTTTAACAGCCGTCTGTCATTTTATTTCAAAATTTTTCTCCCTCTGACCTTTTCATAATTGCTTAGAAAACCATTTGGAAGGAACACTGGATTACTTCTACAGATCTTTACAAATTTATTTTTCCCTTTTTGTACTTCTGAAATTTTCTTTCAAAGACAGAAATGCAAAGAATCTTAATTGTGTTATTCCCAGTAAAATTCAGGTCTAGCCTAGAATTTTCCTGAGAAAGTATCTGAAAGACGCATACTGTTATTATTGTCTCTATTTATCTGCTACTCATCAATTGGCACATGCACAGTTACCTTTCATTAGAGCCTAATGGAACTACTGGTGGAAAGAGTAGGACATTTTAGAAATGATATTAAAAAGAAACAAGTGTAACGATAGACCATTGTCAGTGCTGGTGTTTTAATAGTGGCTAAAAATCACTGACTTGTTTGAAATACATAATGATTACATTTATCCGTAGGTACTGTCCATGTACTAATAAAAATTAAAATTTTAAAGATTCACTGAAACATTACATTTTTCTCCTAACTATATTTTCCTGTTATTCTCTAGAATTCTGAAAGTCTAAATCTGACATGTACTAATTCCATAAACATTTGCAGAGCACTTATTATCATTATTATTATTACTAGGCATCACATTATGCTCATTTCTGTTAGAAATACCAGAGAAAAGTAAAATTTCAATCTTTGGCTCTCAGATCAATAATAATCTTGAAATGCTAAATAAATGCAAAGCAATTGCAGCAAATTTCTAAGGAATGGAATGAGAAAATGTTTAATTGTATGGTCTTAACTGTATACCAATATACCTATGTCCTGAAACAACATATCAAAAGAAAAAAATCTGCATAGGCTAGTTGTTAGGGGAACTTTCTCCTCATAGAAACTGCTATGTTTTCCCAACTTACTGGCCATAAGCAGATACAGCACCAAACATTCAGTTTTGATTGAGATGAGGAGATATGTGTTTTGAAAAGAGACAAAAACGTTTCTTGACCTCACCATAGTTAGCATTCTATCTCAACCAGAAGTTGGGAATTGGGGGTAGCATTAATAATGCTTAATTGACTCTCTAAGGAAAAACACTGCAAAGGAAGGGATAACAAGTTCCTTGGAAAAGTTTTACCAGTAAGCAAGCTCCTCTTCCATTTATTCAACACCACATCTGAATGGAATCCAGTTGATTAAATGCTTCCCCATAGACAGATACATCACTGTGGTCCAATCTTTATGTGATATCTCTGTGATTCTTACTCTCTATGGTATTTTCAGATGGATGCCCAGGGCTCTGCTTTGGAAATGGGCGGTGTACACTGGATCAAAATGGTTGGCACTGTGTGTGTCAGGTGGGTTGGAGTGGGACAGGCTGCAATGTTGTCATGGAAATGCTTTGTGGAGACAACTTGGACAATGATGGAGGTAAGTCATTTACACAATGTTTGTATAAAAGAGAAAAAACTGAGCCTCGATCACAGTGGCAACCAACCTGGCCAAGAGTGAAAGTTAGGAATCTTTTGTATGTTATATCTCATATAATTCTCAAAATAGCTCCATGAAGTATAGGTACTATTATTTTTCCTATGTATAGATAGTGAAACTAAGGCTTGGTTTGGAGGTGGTGACTCATCTAAGGCCACACAACTAGAAAGTAACTGAGCCAAGATTCCAATTCAAGACTGCAGTTTCAAAGTCAGTTTTCTTCACCAGTGTATCGTGCTACATCCATGCCTACAGCATTTAATATAGTAAATTAAATTAATATGCAGCCATATACTTGGCACTATACACACTGTAAAATATTTTCTTTGTTATTTATTAGAGCACCCACTTGTGTCCTTACATTTCAGTAACTCCTGATATCTTTCAGAGGACACAGCATGAAGATAATTAATTAATGATTTTTTTATATTTAATAGACTTGTTTGTTTTTGGTTGTTATTTTTATTGAGACATAATATTTATACCTGTCTATAAGGTACTGTACAAAACTCCTACACATGTATGCAGTGTATAATAATCATATCTGGGTAATAAGTATTTATATGTCTTTAAACATTAATCATCATATATGTTGGGAATTTTCCTACTTTTCTGGTTATTTTGAAATACATCGTAGATTGTTATAAACAATAGTTACCCAACTGTGCTATAGAAAATCAGAACTAATTCCTATCCAACTATGTTTTTGTATGTTTTTGTTTATTTTACTTCTTTCCATCCCCACTCTCTCCTTCTCAGTATTTGCTGACCACAATTCCATTTCATTCTTCTATCCGATCAACTTTTTAGTTTCCATACACATGATATTTTACAAAGTCACATGTGGCTCCTGAACCCAGGGAAACCACTTCTATTTAACTCAAGTCAACCAGAGCATCCAATATACTGTACAATTAGACGTCAAAACACCAAATCACCTCTGAGTAAGCCTAAAATGATAAATCCTCACTTTCCCCATATTTTTATGCAGGAAAACATGAAAATAACAAGAAATTAATTTTAGTACCTTAGCTGAAAATGAAGTAGACTATTAAACTTGACTCCTAGATTTTCTGTATTAGAGAATTGCTTTCGTCATTTGAATACAAACATGAGGTTTAAATCAATAAGTTACAAGTCATAGCTAAAGCATTAAAGTGGATGTAAGAGTTTCTCCTTTACTTAACTTGGCTAAAACAAATGAAAGTGGTGTTGACAATAACATTAACACTCTAATAGAGTGGCAATAATTATTAAATGATATAATTCAAGTTACTCACTTAGAAATTAATAAACACTACATACATATATAAACACACACACACACATGCACATACACACGTAGAACAAACCATGTTCTGGAGAGACCATTTACTACCCAGATAAATTGAAAACCTACTGTAGGAAGACAGAGTGAGATTTTCAATTAAATGATGCTCTGATACTCTGATCAACTATTTTAATGACCCTTCAAGGCTCACTTTCCTTTTTTTTCTTGTCATTATATGCCTTGTATGCCTTCTCCTCTACAATCATCATTCTCTGTACACCATTTAAATCTCAATTCAAAACACATCTCCATGAAACCTTTGACATCCACATCCTTAATCTCTCTGGTGCTTATAATATGCACCAATCAAGCACATATTTATATTCTTTTGGTTTGTCTTGTTGGTGAGCTTCATCAATGGCCCATAGTTATATGCTTAATATAATTAATAATAGTACCTCACCTATAGTCAGGGTTTACTCTGAACCAGTAATGTGCTAAGTCCTTTATGTGAATTATTTCACTTAATTCCCATGATACAGGTACTACTATTGATACTTCTTACAACATGGGAAACTGAGGCATAGGAAACTAGAAGTCCCACAGAAAGCAAACAATAAATATAGAATGTAAACTTAGGGATCTGGTTCATCGGTACAAAAATAGAGATTTCTCAGTTGGCATTTTGATAAAGGGTTATCCTCAGAAAATACGTTAACAACTTTTGCAATTATAATTTCTGGCTTGGTTAGAGTTGAGCCAAAGTAAGTTACTTAACTTAATAAAGTAATAAAAATAATTGAATATTTAATTACAGAGCATGTTATAGTCTCAAGGTTACCTCAAGGCAGCCAAACAGTTTTACTGAATGGGTCAATTAAATATTAATGAATTAATGGATTATCAATTCTTGATATTGTGGTATATGGTACAGAAGGTACAGAAGATTTTACCAAATGTGTATTGACCTCTGAACACTCCTTAAAAACTCTGTATCTATGTGCAAATTAAAAATTCAGACACTGATATGAATTCAGTGTATTTTTATGATTGTCTCTTTAGGGAGTAGGGGTGGAAAGCTACTTAAGTGTTTCAATTATCATTTATTTTAGTAGTATTAAGATCATATTGCTGAAAGATATGGATTTAGTTTTACTTTGAAATATAAAGATAGATTGAATAACCTCTGAATGTCCCATGACTAAGTTCTTAGACCAGTAATTCAATTTTTATAATGTTTAAATATTATCTCTTGGAATACATTAAATGCTCTTTATTTAGTGATCTCAGTTTTCCAGATCATCAGAACAGCTGGATTCATTTAGCTGAATATGATTAATGATTAATATTTGCATACATGTTTGTATATGTGTGTATTTTAATTAAATCAGAAAGTGTCAATTGAACCCTTTTTAAAAAAATTATCCTCTTAAAAAACCTTCCAATCAAAAAAAGTATCACTTTTAAGAATTTGCTTTAAGTAGCTACTACCTGATTATTTCATATTATATTTGGTACTTAAATCATGGTAGGAATTTTTTGCATCTTAATCAACTTTGAATATTCATTAGTATTGCTGTTACTACTTCCTGCAGCTTTGACTTTAGTTACACTCTGATTCAATGCATTACAACTCTCAGTAACTAATTGGGCTGCACAATTACTAGGTGCCACAGCTTCTCTCTAACCCACGTAAAACTTCCTTGAAAAAATAAAAATAAAACAAGAAGAAATAACTTTTGAACTTTTTTCTTAACATGCAGAAGGAGAGCCATCTTATCATAAGAACTAATTTCTATAGAAGTGACAAACTTATCAAAGACCTTGACTTTATTTATTCCTTTAGTCAACAATTACTTATCATATGCACAACTTTATGCTTGGGAGAGACAACATTATGATGACCACATTTAAACCTTTCAATCATATGTCCTAATTTGGAGTGTGGAAAATATGATCAACATACATTACATGCACATATGACACATATGAATTGTTATGGACAAAAGTTTGAATAATATACTAACTGAGTCAGAAGAGCTAAAACAAACAGTAGTGTTGGAAACTATCAGACATTGAAATATATTTTAAAGCTAAGATAATTAAAACAAACTGTCACTGTGATAATCAAATACAATCAAATAAAATTCCTGGAGCACACTCAAGCTCAAATAAAAATTTAGTGTCTCATAAAACCAGAATCAAAAATCAGTTGGAAAAGAAACATCATGAGAACAAATAAAATAAATGCTGCTGGGGCAACTATTAAGAAAAAAACCTTAAATTTCCAAATTATATCATATACCAAAAATAAAATAAAATATTTCAGCTGGATTGAGTTAGAAATAAAGGAAAACTCAAAGAAAATTAAAAGGAAGCATAAGTGATAGATCTTACAGTGGCAAAACTTTTCTTAAACATAAAAGCAAAGGATAAAACCACAGTAGGAGCAATATGATAAATCTGACTTAGTAAAAATTTGAAATACATTTATAATGTATGGCTAAATTTATGCACAACCCAATATCTCAATATTTAGAGAAATCAGAATCTGCATCATTGAGTACGGTAGCCACTAGTCAGAAGTATTTCAATTTGTTAAAAATTCACTGTTTCAGTTACACAAGTGCACAATAACCTCATGATATGAGAGGCTATTATATTGGACATCACAGTGCTACAACATACCCAACTTTGATAAAAAGTTTTACTGGATAGTGCTGATTCAAGTGTTTAAATTGCATGTTTACCTTTCAGCCAAACCTTTCTCGTGGTGTATCCAACTTTCTATTTGCACTTTATTACTTCTTGCCAAATATTGTACTGGTCATTGAGGAGAAAATATTGTTTTTCCTATGATGTGTGTTGTCTAGCAAGAAAGACATATATTAACCTGCAAAACAGTTACATATTTACAATTGTGAAGAATGTTGTGAAATTTTGAGGGTGCTAAAAATGGGTATAAGCAAGCTAACCAAGTCTGCTAGTGGAGGAGACCTCACATGACAAAAGGAAAGGCTGTTCCAGGCAAAGGAAGCAGCACGTATAAATGCTTCTAGGAAGCAAAAGACAAATCATTATTCCCAGAACATAGTAAGTCAGAAAGATATTAGTTTTCAAAAGTGGGCAGCGTGCATACAGAACACTGTAAATTTTGCAAGATATTCAGTGATCAAATAAAGATTCGATTGTATTTACTCTGGTTATAGAGGAAGAATAGTCATCTCTGATATTGTGGAAAGATCATTGAGGAGGTTTAAAAGATGTAAAATAGGAGAATTTAATCAAAACAGTTTTTTTCTCTAATCTTTGAGTATTTGTCACACTTGTCCAAGTTTCTCCTGTACAACGTCTTCCAGTGGTCTATGTTCATATTCATTGGAAAAAGTCAATAAGTTAATTACCTAAAAGAAAATGCTCTTCCAGGAATTACTCTTCATAAAAAGTCACCATTCATTAAAAGTAATAGCTCTTTGCACAATCTCTTCTGTAGTATCGTGTTTCCAGATCTAGAAAATTGCACCCGGGGTGAGTTATGAACACACATAAGCTCATGGATAACGAGCTTCACGTTTTGAATGTCACCAGCATACTGCAGTGCTTAATAAATAGAAAAATAAAATGAACAATGAATTGATAATAGTTGCTCTATTTAAGGGCCAGACACTGAATCCTCATTTCCTTTTGAGATCTGGCTGTAAACAAAAGACCTACCATCAGAAAGCATATTCTTGATTATTCGCTTCTGATCATATGCTCCTCATTTCCGAGCAACCTGTTTATTAAAAGATCATCACTTAGTCATGAGAGTCTAAACTGCCAAGTGCTTCCAGATACAAGTGGACAGTGGAAAATCTAAACTGCATAAATGAGTTCGCCAC
>RJWT010055878.1:0-10100 GCA_004365215.1 Cuniculus paca
CAACAAAACAAAACAAAACAAAACAAAACAAAACAAAACACTTTCTCCTCAACATGCACAACCAGAAGACTAAAAGAGAACGTACCAGGGAAGAGCCATCTGATCGAGGGATTCCATGAAATTCCAAGTCCTCTCTGAGCTACAGCTAATGGTGTTACTTACTGGAGTTCTTCCTACCAGTGCCCATTTGGGAGGTGTTTCTTGCTAGGAGCCACAATGTAAGTATCTGTCCCAGGTCCCTGTCCATTCCCTTTCTTCCTTTAGGGGTGAGATATGATCATGTCTCTCTCCACACTAATTGAAGTATGAGGTTACGACAGATTGGAAATCTTAAAATGGGCCTATGCCACAGAAAGGGTAAGGAGCACTAGTCCAAAATCATGTCTGGGACCTCCTGGGGGGGGGGTCACTGTTCATATTCAGAAATAGCAATCTTGCCACCAGCTTCAGTACAGCTGAGGAACATTTAGTGTTCTGCTGCACTCATCTTATATCATAAAAGAGGTTCATCTACTCCCTGGTGAACACCTCTTATATCCTAGCTTTTCTTCTGTCAACTTACTAGTATTTTGTTGAGTTCTACTCTATTCTATATCTTGATATTTATTACAAGACAACCACATCACCCTTATCAGCACCAACATCACCAACACTACGACCATGACTACGATGATTGTCACCACACTTATCCTTGCCATCATCATCACCATTACCATCAGGACCATCCTCGGCACTGTCACCATCATCATCACCACCACTACCACCGTAATCATCATTAGCACAATCACCATCCATATCACTGTCACTACCATGATCACCATCACCAGCATGACCACTACTGTCTTCATCACTACCACCATCATCACCACTGCCATCATCACAATTATCATCACCATCAGAATCACCACTGTCACAGTCATCACCACCACCATCACCATCATCAATATCACCATCACCCTTACAATTATCACCACCATCATACCACTATCACAATCATCACCACCATCACACCATCATCGCCATCATCACTACCACCACTATTGTGGTTGATACATTGTATCAACTTGTGCAGTTTAGAAGTTCAACTGAGAGACTCAGCAGGGATCCAGGGTTCTTACTTTGTAAACATCCTCATCCTGTGCAAAGGAAGACAAAGACATTTTGTGAGTGTTAGACCTATCCTGAAGGGGGAGGTGGCCTGTGTACAACATAAGGGAGGAGAAGAGGCTTTTTTTCCCTTCTCTTTTGCTCTGGCTGCTGCCTTGAAGAGTTGCCCCAGTGCCTACCACCCTGCCTTGGAGCCAGCTGATTATGAACTGAAATCTCCAGGCACTGCAAGATAAATAAACCTTTCCTTGCTTCACTTTGGGTGTCAGGTGTTTTGTCCCAGCAATGAGAGAAAAGTAACTGAGACAACCACCATCAACATCACTACTACTATCATCACCATCACAATTACCACCATCATCACCACCATGGCAATCACCATCATCAACATCAACATCATCATCACCACCATCACAATCACCATCACTATTACAAGAGCTCACATTCATGCACCAATTACTACAATACAGGTACTGGCTCTGTTTGAGGATTTTCAATATAACTGACTCATTTAACCTTCCCTACAAGCTTAAAGAAAGTTACTATCATTTATTTTGATTTTACAGATGAGGAGACCGAGGTACCAAGGACTAAAATAAAGTTGGTCAAATCAACTGGCTAATGAATAGTAGAGCCAGGCTCACATAGGGACAGTCATGGCCAGGCACCAGGTTCATGCTCTTGACCACTCTCCTCGTTCCCTCTCCACAGTGAACAGACACCTTCCACAAGACATCTACCATCTGGGATGAGATGATATTCCTGCTCTTGATGCTGGCACCACATGGATGTGAAGAGAAACACTCAGTCCTCTCAGCGTTCTGTGAGAGGGAGTGGCAAGTGTGATGGTCCTGGGGTGGGCAACAGTCTAACAAGCTGAAGGAATGGAAGAAAAGCCCCAGAGGGGCTGGAGTGCTGCAAGCAGGAGGGAGAGAAGATATGAAGCAGCACAGTGCCAGCTGGGCGTCTCAGCACCTGGGTATCTTAACTCTAGCATATCATTGCCATGGAAGGGGATTTCATTTTCCCCCTCTTATAGAAAAGGAAAGCAAAGAACGAAGTCATGATGCAAGTGGGCAGTGGCTCCAGGGCTCACATCCAGAAAGTCTGGGGCTGCTGAGTCCATTCTGTGACCACCAGGCTAGGCGGCCACTGCTGCCAGGCATGGAAGATGAGATAGTGAGGGAGGCAGACCTTGGAGGCCATGGCTGAGGCTTTATGCCAATGGCAGTGGGAACAGGGACAGGACAAGGTCTCCTCAGCCAATGGGCAGACAGCAGTCACAGCAAAGCAAGGGCAGGAACAGAGAGTCCTGCAAGAGGCTGGCACAGGATCCACATGACAGTGGCTTGGAGGAGGTCACTACGAGCTCGGGAGGAGGTGGAGTGGGGCAGTGAAGACTTCATAAAGCAAGGACCTGGCAGCATGATCAGGGTTTAAGGGGTAGAAAATGGGCATGCTTGGTAGAGGGACCACGTAAACCAAGTGGTGGGCACTGGGCTACAGGGCCAAACCACCTACTCCTACTAGAGCTGCATAGTTGATCTTGTGTAGCAGGTTCTGCCGTCCTCCTATTCTTTTATCCAGCACTTTCAGACTGTCCCACACATGCCTGCACAGTGCTGGGCATGATGGTGCAAGAGGGCAGCAGATCCTATTCTCAAAGGGGCCCCAGCCCTGAGGACATGTGAGAGGCTTCGGGACCCTGCAGGAGAGCTCAAGGAAGTCTAAGTGTAAGCGTACAGTAGGAAGAGTCACGGAGAGCCAAAGCCTCTTCCAATGTTGAGAGGAGCCCGATTCCGTCTGGACACTTATGACAGCAAACTCCTTTCCTCATCAGCAGCCAAGGACTGGTCTTAACAGAGGTAGCCTCATCTCCAGGTACAAAACGCAAGGCCTCCTTTCTTGAACCCAGAGCATTCGCAGAGAGGAGATCCTGCAAGAGCTCCACAGGACAAAGGCCAGTTCTCAGCTGCACATTCCAGAGCCAAACCTGCTAATGACACATGCGGCCATGTGCACACACAGCTCCTTGCTGCCTCTTCTGCATGGCAAAGGTCAATTCTGGCTCACTAGGCCCTTGATGAAAGTCTGTAACCTGAAAAGAAACTCAAGTAAACAAATAGGAAACAGAAACACCCACCAAGAAAGAGATTCCTCGGGAAGCAGATTAATTATTTTAAAAATTACAAATTCCAGAGAGATTTCTCAGAGAGTTGTCAAGTACTCAGAGGATATCAACGCCTCTCTGACTGCCCGATTCTTCTTAGCTTGTCCCAGTGCCATACTCCAGAACCACCAGGGACAAGTCCCACATTCCCTGCCCAAGGCTGTTGTCTCCCAAGTCTACTCCAGAATAAATAGCCATCACCCTTCTTGCAAATCCCAGCTTGCCGAGGTCCTCCAAGAGACACAGGGTCCTAAAGTGAACCCAATGTCGGTAGAGGATCAGGCTGGACCACAAGCTCCCTCGTCTGACACATTCTAGATTCACCAGCCACTTCGCTCAGCACCTCCTTGAGGGCCAGGCATGGAGAAGGGGGACACAGGGTGATTGAGGGAATTCCTGGACCTAGAACAAAGTAATAGAAGTTAATCTCTCTCCAGTTTCCTCTGATCTTCCAGGAACACCAAGGGGACAGTCAGAGTGCAGTGCTACCATGACAGTGACACCCCTACTATGTATCAGTGTCCATGTTGGCCTAAACATACAGGGTCCTCTGACTTGGGATGGTCAGAGGGAGATCACACCTAGTTTGAACCAAATGTTGTTTTACATTCTCCATTTTACTTTACAGTTACCTTTTATCAAAGGCAAGTGATATTGGATTTCTACATAAAGCTGCAACATAACACTTCTTTCAAAAATGAAATTTTTGGGGCTGGGGGTTTAGCTCAGTGGCACAAGTACCTGCCTGGCAAGTGCAAGGTCATGAGTTTGATTCCTGCTACCAAAAAAACAAAAAAAAACTTACTAAAAATGAAATTTTTGGGTTAAAAAAGAACTTGGATTAAAAGAAAATTTTCAGCAAATAGAACTCCAAGTGGCAGACAAATGAGTATTTTTGGGCAAAAGCAGGTTAGTTTATATTCAAGTTATGCATCTCTGTGGCCTCCCAAAGGGACTGCTTCAGCCCAGACCTCTCTCCCAACAGGGCGGCGAGTGGCCAGTGTGTTCTCTGCACATGGATGCTTCGCGGACACCTGAAACTTAACAGGGCCACGACTGAGCATCAGTCTCCCCCAGGCTTCTCCAGCTGTGGCCTCTGTGCCTGGACTGCAGCAACGAGATGCGACTGGAGACGATCAGGCTCTCCAAATTTCAAACCCTCCAAGGGCGCCCCAGCACGCTCAGAGCAAAGGCCACCGCCCTGGAGGGGGTCCCCACCCCATGACCCTCCCACCTTCCCCTCTCAGAGACTGCATACAACTGCAGCTGCCACGGGCTCTGTGCTGTTTCCGGAACCCACCGGGCTGCCACGTGGGGTCTTTGCCCTGCAGATGCCCACTGCCCTGAAGCCTCTTTGCCCAGATATCCACCTGGCTCATTTCCTCACCACCATGATATCTCAGTGCAAACGTCACCTCCTTATTGACGCCTACCCTGACACTCTATTTAATACTCAATTGTCTGCCGCCCACTGCACTGGTAACTCTCCTTACCCTGTCCTACTTTCCTGTTCATTTCCCACAATGCTTATTACCAACATGCAGGGTGACGGGTACAGCTTATTGCTAGTCAGTTTATTTACTGTCCATCTTTCCCTCACAGAATGCAAGCCTAAAGGCCTGGCAATCAGGTCAGCTTTGTTCACTGCCCCCTGCAGCCAGAATAGTGTGCATACCTGCTGGGGGTCAGAACTTGGCCCAATGAGGAGGCCCAGTTCTGACCCAGGCAAACCTGTACAGGCCCAGGCTGTGAGCTCTGTAAGGCTGAGCTGAGTACTTCGGGCCGATCTACATCACGCTGCTCTGGGGCGGCCTCACGAGAGCTCTACTGACGGGTGTCTGCCCACCTGAGTGAGTATGTTGGCCACGGTGCTAACAGCTTTGTAGATTTAGATCATATCCTGTTGATGAACCTGCTGCATTGTTAAGCTAGACATCAGAGGCTACAAACCTGGGATGGAGTCCTATGACATTCCCATGAGACCCTGGGAGGCTTGGCCACTACTACAGTTATCAAAATATTTCACCAATTCTTTGACCATAAGAAAAAAATAGAGGGAAAACAGTATGGCTGGAAAACAACCATACACACAGGATCTACACCTTGGGTGATTAACATCTTGCTGTGTACTCGAGGTGTGTGTGCCTGTGTGCATGTGTGTGCCCATATGTGCATGTTTACATGTGTGTGTATGTGTGTGCAATTTAGTGAACCGGGGAGAGTCAGGGTGGTAAATTTTTCCTGCACTAGGCCAAAGAGTGAACATTTTCAGCTGTGTGAACCTGTGGATTCTGCCTCCGCTTTCCAACTATTAGAAAGCAGCCTTAGAAAATGCAGAAGCGAATGGGGAAGGTTCTGCCCGCCCATACTACTTTACTTACAAACCTAGATAAACTCATAACCTGCGTGGACTCAACATCTCTGAGCAGATGCAGCAACTTTCTCTGATGGAATCTTTCTGGATATAGCTCTGTGAGGTGGCCAGGAGGTAGCAACAGGCACAAAGACAAAAAGGGGGAAAGACAGAAAGAAGGAAGGAGGATGGAGGGCAGAAAGGAGAAGGAAAGGGAAAAGGGGAAAAAAGGAAGAAAGAGACAAGGGAAGAAGGAAGGAAATGAGCACTCCTGCAACCCGTGTGTGTGTGTGTGTGTGTGTGTGTGTGTGTCCTTCTAGCCACATACATGCCCATACACTTGAGCCACCCAGCTGTGAGCTTGGTTTACCCACCAATGCACACACATAAACAAGGAAACTGTGTCCTAAGCTCTAAGCAAAGGAATCTAAAACCTCACACATGGTAGGCAAGTGCTCTACTGCTGAGCTACATCCCCGCCCCGGGGCCTGTTACTGCGTTTAACATGTTCACATGACTTTGTGAACAAGCAGAAAGTTTAGGAACAGTGTGGAGTCCAAAGCCCCAGCAATCAGTAGTCGTTTTCTACAGTACTTCAGATGTTCATGTGATCTTCACTCACATCCTGTGTGTCCTGGTGAGCATCCCAGTGTCACTGGTCCCGGTCATGTTCCTCAACCCCTAGACAGGGGGTCCTTCATCCTCCCAGAGTGACACTATCACATCTAACACTGTCAGGAATTCCCTTGGGCATCCAGTACACAGACCCTGTTACCCTTTTTGTTTACACTTCAGTTTCTCTTCCAGTCAAGTTCATCTTCAACCATGTGCACAGGACACACAACCAACCCCAAATCTCCCATTCTACTACCTATTTCTGTAATTGGCTCTCTAGACGGAGGCATCAGCCACCTCCGAGGAAGCATGAGTTCCATGTTAGCAGGTACGGTCCTTGGCTAGCATCCCTAGACTGGCACCTGACTCTCCTGGAGGCCTGCAGGGGAAGCAGACCAGCCCAGTTCCCGCCCCAGCCCCTCGGCCTCAGAAGCCCCACAAATGAGCTGCTTCTGCTGCAGGTTCTCCGAACCGAGGACCACAGCTCCCTGGCCTCCAATCCAGCAGCACAAGGAACAGCACCCCCACCAACATGCTCACATGTACAGAAATCAACAGCAAGAGCGAAATAAGAAGGTCAGGCTTTATTCTGCATCTTTTAAAAGATAATTGATAATATCGTTACTTCCCCCTGAGTAACAGTGATGGAGTATGCTTAGGCAAGGAGTGTTTCTGTCCCACAAAACACAGATTACAGAGCATAGTAACTGCACGCAGATGCGATTCAGCTGTGACATGTCAAATGATGTCAAGATGCATGAAGAGAGGGAGCTAAAAATAGTACCATGGTGCTCAGAGCCACGAGCTCCAGATCATCCCGTTCAGGACCCGAGGAGAACTGCTTCCAGCCACTCCTGCGGTCCTACGAGGCCCCGGCCAGGAGGATCAGGCCTCTGTATACCTGCATACTGCATGCCTTTGTGCCCTTAACCCTATGGGCACACAGTGGATGACTGCAGGAAAGGCAGGAGCATGCAAGGTGCTCCTGAGAATGGTATTTTAGACTTTAAAAATAAAACGTTCCAAGCATGCACGATACGAAGTCGCCCCACAAGTAAAACTACTGAATTATATAATAACATGTTTAAACCCTCTAAGTCACAGGCTGATGGTGGGTAGTGCTGACTCAGGGCTCAGTTTCTTAGCCATCGAAGGTTAAAATTAAAAAAATAAACAAAGTAATTTATATTCCAAGTATCCGGAGAACTGCAAACTGCCAGGCTACTTATGTATGTTCGGTTCAGGGAGGGAAGACAAGCAGCACATTTTATAAGAGCTTCTTATTTTAGCTTACCGGGACAAGCTGCGAAGCAAAACAGCAGTAAATCTGCAGAACATCTTCCTGCGCGTTTACCTCTGCGAGAGTCGCGCCCTGCTGACAGCCGAATAGCAGCCCCCAGACAACTTTGCCCCATCCTCGCTTCAAGCAATGCAGCTCTGACTGCTTCCGAATGAGCCTAGCCATCCTTTCACGATTTGTCACTCTTAGGTTTGTATCTGCAAGATCATTATGCATTTGCAGACTTCCCTGCTTCATTCTCAAAGAACAACACACAAACCACAGTCCACAAGAGGACAGTTAAATGACTTCCTTTGCTGTGCCCCAAGAAGAAAGCTGGCAGATCAGGACACAGGCACAGCATGCAGACCCCAAGCCCTCTCTTGAAGCCCTTTGGATGCAGAATCACCATTTCCCACTGGGTCCGGGACTCCTTGCAGCCTAGAACTCTGTTGGCAACTTTGGAAGCCAAGAATTTAACACAACGATGGCCGCCTCAGCCTTTGTTTCTTCAGCTCCTCGTGCAGCCCCCAGTGCCAGCCATGCAATCTCACTTTCAAACCATTTTTCAGAACCCAAAATCCACAAATGACACTATGTGCAAAACCAAATAAAAGTAAAAGGTTCCCCTGACACACACACACACACCCACAAAACCAGAATCCTCTGGTAGAGAGTCCTCAGGACGATGATATTCTGGAGAGTGAAATACTTATTCCCAACACTCAGGGAAGGTTTAAACTCCACTGTGGAAAGGTCTCCTGGCTGAATTTTCACAAAACCTGGCTCGGCATAGTACATCGGGCAGTTCAAATGCACAACAGTGACGATCTATTATTTCCTGGAAATTGTCTCATAATCTGGGGATGAAAAGGCACCGAGGTGGAATTTTATTTTTAGCCCAGAAGGAACAGGTTACAATGGCATTCACATGGAAACAAAAGCGCAGGGGCTCCCTCTGGGCTCTGTGGCAGGCATGTGGGGCTGATCCTGGTCGGACCCCTCTGTGGGCGAAGACCGTACCCCTCCACCCCGGCCTCCAAGCAGAAAAGCCACTTCCGAGGCCCGCTGCAGCTCGGATTTGCCAAGGCTTTATCTTTCCATGCCTGCCCTGCACAGCCACCCACCCATCCCGCCACAGGGAGCGGGATCTGACTCACCGTGTGGTCAAGGGGCGATTCTGGGAGAAAGTCTCCATCTCCCCTGCTCCCCTGCAGGCTCCTGGATGCACTGCCCACCCGCCCGGGAGGCAGGGGTTGGCAGAGAGCCCCGCGGCTCGCTTGCTCGCTCATTCAGACTGCAGCGGCACAGCACTGCAATTGTCAGGAAGCTCCTGTCTGCCTTTGGGGGCTGAAGCCCATGATTATCTGTAAACACCCTTAAATACAGACATCGCAGGACGGGAGCAGGAGGCGGGGCTGGGGGCGAGCAGGGCAGCCCGGGGCCTGTGGCACCAGCTCGGGGGACCCAGAGCCCAACCCCACCCCTGCCTCTGCTCTGCTGACAGCTGGGTCTTCCCTGTGCCCTCGACTTGTCGCCTGCACTGCCCAGGGACATCGGGCACTGCCCAGGCTGGCAGACGTCTCCAGAACCAGAGCTCTACCCCCACACACAAAGCCAACTCCTCTAGCAACTTCTCCTCTAGCAAAAACTCCTGGCCTTCGAGAGTTTTCTTAAGAAAACTTCTTTAACCCCTGCCTCAACTGCTGCCTCAGTGACCCCAGGGAGAGGGGACCTTGGCATCCCAGAGTCATGAGGCAGCTGCTGCCTGGGGTCAGGGAGCCTGCCAGGCACAGCCCGGTGTGGCCCTCACAGGAGGGGACATTCCAACACCTGACCCAAGAACAAAGACGCACAAGGCCGAGCCGAGGAAGAGGTCTCGGGGGACAGAGAGGGCCCAGCATCACTGCAGGCACCTCCGCCACTGCGCTGTTTGGGCTCCCTGTGCTTCCGTGCTGTGCCCTGCGGGGCGTCTGGCAGGGCCCTTCCCCTCTACGCGCTGGGTGGCAGCAGCACCCCTACCTCATTATGAGAACCGAAGTGCTCGTCCTCTGCCCATGTCCCTCGGGGCTGAGAAGCCGTCCGGGGGTGCAGGGGCCCTGGGAATCTGAATCGCTTCAAGACCACAGGAGCCTGGCTGCGGGCACTGCCTCCCAGCCTCGGTGTTCTGGCTGGCATAGTGGTGACGGCCCCAGAGAGCTCCCCAAGGCCAGGAGGGGCCAATGAAACTCCCACGTTGAGCCAGTTATCCTACCTCTCACCCCCAGAGAAGCCAGGTCCTTCTCTAAGTCAGATGAACTCACGCTGTGGTGGGGCTGCCTTCTGCTCCTGCCCACTGCAGGGACAGCGCCCCTCTCGCAGGGCTATGTGCCACCACCTCCCGACCCTGGCCACACCGTGCAACAGGGTGCACAGCAATGAGGTCAGAGGAGGCGTGCAAAGTGCTCATCTCGAGGTGAAGGCTCCACAATGAGGAGCTGGGGTGTGTGGGGGACCCAAGAGCAGGGCTCAGCAGGCCCCATCAGAACAATCCTGGGTAAGCACCTCCGTTCTGAGCATTTCCTAGAAATTACCCA